>CM061065.1:34810957-35110374 GCA_030762895.1 Sophora flavescens
CACGTGTGATCGGCTACAAAAAATCGCCATCCCACCGAATGAGTTCAGCATAACCACCTCCTATAAATGTGTTAACTCTTTGTTCTCCACGATTTCCTCAATCGCTCAATTATCCTTCAATCGGCTACCACCACATCATTCGACTAGCTTCCGCTTTAACTGGCCTAACGACTGAAATTTCCAACGACTATAATTAATTTTAAATTCTGGTGATAACAGGTACCTTCATGAAGGGAGGAATGTCTTGGGGCTCAACCCACTTCTTCTTTCGGAATTCTTCATCTACTAGTTTCAACTTTCCCCTTTGCTCTGATACCTTTTCACCAGTTACCTCATCTTTCTTGGCTTGCTCCCGCGGTTGCTCTGGAGTCTCAACTTCCCGAGAACTAGTTGCACCACCATTAGATCCCATCACCTTACCATTTCGATTTGACATGGCATTGCATTGGCTCATGGGATTGTTCTCTGTATCACCTGTGAAAGAGCCTGGAAGATGTTCATTCAGTTGCTTTGCAAGCTGGGCTACCCGAGTCTCAAGATTCTAAATTGCTTCCTTGGTATGAGTTGCTAACTTGTCAATGGATGTGTTTGTATTCACCGACAACTTCTCAATGGCCGCACCGGTCTTGTCAATAGCCAATTCCCAAGGTTGCTTCCCACCATCTATGATATGTAACTGATTAGGCCCCGGGAGAGCTTGCTGAGTATTGCGCTGTTGGATTCCATAGTTTGGCCTCTGATTCTGTTGTTGTTGCCCGGCTAGACCACCGCTAGTGTTGCTCCAAGTGAAACCTGGATGGTCTCTCCTAATGTGCCCCCGATTCTGATTATAGTCATTCTGCCTATTCCTATGATAGTTGTTCTGTGGTACTGTGTCATAAAAGTTGTGAAATGAGTCCACATGTTCCTGAGAAAAATTAATGGGACAACTCTCACTAGTATGATCACCATTGCAAAAATCACAACTCGGAGGCAACCCTTCTTGCATTGCTTTAACCTTCATCTTGCTAGAAAGTACCTCACATTGCTTCTTCAAAATTGTGTTCAGTTCAAGAATAGCCTCTAGTGATGCGGTACTGATTTCGGAAGCATTAGAAGTGCCCATACTGTTGTTGTAATCATTCCTGGACATCTTCTCAAGTAAAGCCCATGCATCCTCTGCTGATAAATAAGAAAAAGAACTATCAGCTGCGGCATCACAGTTCATTTGGTAGCGACCTTTCATCCCATTAAAGAAGTGTTGAACCTTTGTTACTAAGTCAAAGTAGGAAGAAGGGCATCTCCTCAAAAGCACATTATACCATTCCCAAGCTTCATTATAAGACTCATCTTCATATTGCTTGAAGGAAGTGACAGCTATATTCAATTGTGCCACTCTCTGAGGAGGAAAGAATTTTGTGAGGAACTTCTTAGCCATTTATTCCCAAGTAGTAATGCTAGCACGATCCAAGTTCAAGTCCAACCAGTCGCGTGCTCTACCCCGTAGAGAGAAAGGGAATAGTCGTAAATGATAGGTGTCCTCTAAAACTCCTGGAGCTTTGAACATATCACATATCTCCAAGAAGTGAGCAATATGCCTGTTAGTATCCTAACTTGCACTCCCATCAAATTGACCATCATGCACCTGATTGAGAGCATATTGCCTCATCTCAAAAGAATTGGCCATGATGGGAGGTCTAACGACACTTGAAGTACAATCATCCAAGTGAGGAAGATTGTACTCATAAAGAGGCTTGTAGGGTAGAGGATCTCCTTCTGCCATCCCTTCAAAATTGATGAGCTGGTTTGCTTCAAGCCTCTTTTTCTCTCTAAGTTCCTTCCTTAACCTCTTCTCGGTCCTTGTGATCTCTGGGTCGTATAGCAAGTTTTTCCTGTGGAAGGGTACCTCGCATACACAAAAACAAGGCAAGACCAAGTGGGATCAAAGAAGTAAAAAGAGATAAAAATGCAGAAAAATAAAAATTTCTTAATCAAAAAGAATTAAATCTCCTAACAATTAGGAAAGATTTGTTGAGCCAATCCCCGGCAACAGCGCCAAAAACTTGTTAACGATCCGGCAAGTGTACCGATTCGTTGCAAGTAATAAAACACGGTAAGTAAATATCGAGATTGAACACAAGGATTGAGAGACCAATTTAACCAATTTATCACGGAAATTCAAACCGTTGACCAAGTCAAAAGTGATTTGTTAAAAAGAAAGAAAAGTTGAAATCACAACTTATATCTAGAACAATTAAATAAAGATGCTAACAAATAACGATGGGATTTGATTAATGGCTAAAGCTCTAAGGTCACAATTCCACCTACCCTGTCAAGCAAGTTATCCGAGTGTTTATCTTCTTATCCCTATGTCAATCTCTTTGTCAACCAGGAACCCTCAATTATCCCAATGTCACTGCCGATTTTCAAAAGGAAATATCTAAGCTTGCAAGTTGTCAATCTGCCAATATATTCAAATCACAATTAGATTCCTATTCTATGCCTAGTAATATTCAAATGGTGTTCTTAATTCAAATCCTAAGTACGAATCGCCTGCCAGCATCAATGTAACACCCCGATTTTTCTGCTTTGATATAATATATGATTATGTGGATAATGGAGTGTTTATTATTATAATCAATGAAGAATTATTTTAAACCAAATTTCATTCTCATGGATTATTTTATTTTAGTTAAGTGCAGTTAAATTTTCGGTAGAAAATTTCAGACGTTTCTAGTCCGAGTTTTTCACTGTCAGTAAAACTCTACTGACCCGAAAAACAATTTTCTTTATGCAAAATAACATTTTAATTTTTATAACTCAATTTTAACTAATTCCATGATTTTAGAAATTATTTCTTTCGATATGAAATTTTCGGGAGGAAAATTAACGAGGTAAAATACAATCGATTTTTACGATCAAGAAATTAATGGAACCGGGACAAACAACATTTATAAAAATTATTTTTGATACAGTTTTGAATAGTTTTGATGTGATTTTGAATAGTGTTTCATTCAAATCACACTATCATAACCTTACATCAAATTATTACATTCAATTTACAAGAAACCCATAAAATATTTAAAAATAAAGAGAGTTTTATTTAAATAATTTTTGGTGCAGAATTTTAGAGTCATGACATGAAGAATAGACTTGAGATTGATGTGCATAGTGTTTTTATTTATGTCCATTCATCATTTTATTACACTTTGCAAGAAAACCATTTTTTTCTATTTAAAAATTTGGCTTCATTTAATTTTAAATTGAATGAAATTTTTTTAAAATCTCACCCTTTCTTCTTTCCCAAGTAGTACCCCCTCCTCTCATTTCTCTATAAATACCTCTTCTATTCTCCTTTCATCACTTTCTCCATTTCCTCTCCAAATCACTCACTCACACACTCATTTGCTCACCGAACTCAAACTAAAATTTTGATCCTCTTCTGTTCTGAAACTCCAAACAACTTTCTACATGAAAGTTGTTCCTCTTCCTCTCTTATTTCCAACGAGTTAAAGATCATAAAAAAAAGATAAGTATACTATGAGATATGACCAGTGTTGGTGTAAGCCCTAGAGGCCAGTGTATTTCTTTAGACTTACATTTGTATCTTGCTATTATATATATATGATATGAGGCATTCCAGTTTATTGTGTTACTTGTTTAAACATAATAAAGTCCTTAGAATAGAAATTTCAGTTTAATAGAATATCAAGTATATGACTTGATCGTGAGACACTATTGAACAATTAAATCCTATTCTTAAATATCCGTAGTCAAGTATTTTATTAATAAGGACAATAATAATACATTGAGACTATTATGTGTGCAGGCTGATGGCCATATCTCACGGGTCATGGATATGAGATATCGAGTCGCCACATAGGTACACATTAGAGTAATGATGTACTGGATTGACCCACCATGAGAACACTACATGGAGCGTTATGTGAGTGTCATAAGTAGTTCTCATAGTGACAATGGTGTATGCAATCCTTCGACCTGAAATCACTATGATCCCTACATGAGGAGTCGTGTGCTTTAATATCGTCAAACATCATCTGTAATAGGATGATTATAAAGACGGTCATTGGGCATACCACGAGCCATGCAGAGGGATGTGAGTGACCTAGATGGAATTTGTCCCTCCTACATAACAGGAGTAACATCTGTGGGGCCCCTGATAGAGTGAGACTGTAAAATGCATGGCCGTGCTGAAATGAGTCAATATTAGATATTGACCTCATTTGTTGTTAAGTCTACTCGGGTATCAGGGAACATAATATTGAACCATACAAGGGTGACACATTCTATGCCTTGTGTTCAATATAGATATATGGACAAAGGGATAATAATGCACATGAATATTTGTCACAGAAAGGTTTCGTTAAATCACTGACTTTCTCACTACTTAGGTAGCAGTGATGTATTGCTAGATACCGCTCACTGTTTGTAATATTAAATGGGATTTAATATTACTACTAACGTTTTGGGGAACCTATAGGGTCACACACATAAGAGCGGATTAGCATTAAAAGGAGAGTTGGACTTTCCTATTGGGCCTAGCGCATAGTACACGGGCTTAGGTCAAATGCTGCTCACTAACTCACTTAAGGAGGCGCTACTATAAGTAGACCACTTAAGTTGTTGTGCCCAGACGGTTGATACCTTAGCCGCACATAGAGAGTAAGAGTGAACATCGGGTCTCGGTTTTGAAGCTAGCACTGTGAGACAGAGACGCTTCGGGTTCGTGACGTTGGACGTTCACGGAATCTGCTCGTGTGGATACCTTAGAGACATCGTTCGTGCGGTGTTCGTGATAGACGAATTCTGATCAACAGCCATCGCTTCAAGAGGTAAACCTTCTAATCATGAATCATGACCATTCGCAAGGATCCTTCGATGGGAATTTTTACGCTGCGTTTCTTTTGTTTTTACGCAAATTCCCAACAACCAGAACACAAACAGTTCAAAATCCTCAGTATCACACAAGAACAGCAAAGAGAAGGCCCTTTTAGCCCCTGTTATGTTCCGAATGAAGCAAAACCTTCAACAACAAAGTTGTGCCTCTCTTTCTTACCTTTCCAACAAACCCAAGTTTATAATTTTTGGATGAGTTGATCGTGAGATACACTCAAAATACCACTACATCCTCAAAGCTGTCAACTTTTTTTTAAGCTTCTTATGGATCATATCTCTTCATTCTTCAACATCTAAGGGTATAACTTTCATCTGTTGCTCTTTATTTCCTCGACATGCATGTCACTTTTCTTATGCATGTTTATAGTTTTAACAAAAATTTTTTTTAAAAAAATCTTTAGAAAAGTCTTTTGAGCATAGAATTAATTTTCATACACTTATACTCATCTCTACTATCATTTTAAGCACTTGCATGTCACAAAAGAATTTTTCAAATGGCCGAAAACCCTATGTGGTGCAAAGTAGATGTTTTTGTTAAATTCTCACAAACTTGACTTAAAGATCCTCTCACAACTCTTTGTTTGAACCATTATTTGATAATAATAATAATAGTTACTGTTTTTGGTTGATATATGTTTGCATGTATGTTTTTGAGGGTTTAGGACCCTTGCATTATGGTTTTATGGCTTGAGGATGATGCTAGAGTAAAGAAAATGGCTTGGTATGGATAAACATGGGTAAAATGTAATTCTGACAGCATGACATACATTTATTCGTAAGCCCATAACTTTTTATACAAAATGTGTTTCTGAAAACTAAATATATATTTGGAAATGAGAGTTCTGGGGCTTTAATTTGATATATAATATTTAAGTATTTGGATAATATTTACTAGGTCAAAACACCTGTCAAAGTAGAACCAAATTCTGTCTGTAAAAATATGTACATAGCTAGTTGCATGGTGATTTTAAATATGATTTTGAAAGTTCAAAACTGTTATAAAGTTTTCTGGGTTAATACTAAAGTATAACTAAAGTTTGGTTGAAGATTTGAGATTTTAACATGTGTATATAAAGAGAAACAATTTCATAAATTTGCATGTTGGTGAATTCGGATTTCTAGAAAATCCTGTACAATCAGAGGCGGTGTGTGATTTTTAACAAATTAATGCCTTCGAATTTTGACACAATACAAACTGCAATGTGTTTATATGTGAATTGGGTACCTTCAAATAAATTTTAAAAATATTTAAAGGTCATTTGAGTGATCATTCATAATTTAAACCCACTGCTATTTTAAAAATACTTTATAACAGAGTTCATCATAATTTTTGAGTGAAAAACATGATTTTCAAAATAATATCTTTTAAAATGAATCAAGCAAATGGACTATAAACAAGTGTCAATGTAAAAATATAAAGATATGGGATTAAAGTATATATATATATATATATATATATATATATATATATATATATATATATATATATATATACATACATACATACATACATACATACATACATACATAAAAGTAAGTCTTGGATCAAATGTAATCCAAGAATTTTTAAAAGATTGGACATCTCTAGCAACATTTTTCTAGCCATGGCCAAAATTTATACATTGAAAAATAAGGTGACTTTGTTGTTTTAATTTAAGTCATTCGCTTAATTCTTAGACTTGCGGCACGCTGTGAGCAAAGAAAGTTCGCTCTGGGCAGCACCGAAAAAACGAAGACTCTTACTACCTGTTGAATCAGGTAAGGGGAGAAAGCCTAAGGGATATTTAAATTATGATAACTATATGGTTGATGTGCTTGATATTTTATGGTTGTTGAAGTTGACTGTTGATGTGGCTGTTTTAGTGAAAATCTTGAATTTTATGACCTTGATGATATGTTGGATTGATTTACTTATTTGTATGCTTAATGATGAATTATAAATATGTGCATTCTGTTGACCATGTTATAATTGTTGTGAGTTGTTTGGTTGTTGTGCGTATTTTGTTGGCTTTGTCCTAATTGTTGTAAATTGTTTGGTTGTTGCATGGAAGCCTAACCTTTGGTTAGAGCTCAATTATTAATGTAAGATAAAAGCTTTAAGAAAACTTATGAGGAAAGCCACACAATAAAGATTTTTAATTTTGAAGTAACATCTTGATAAAGGAGAAGGAAAAATATTCTTTTAATGTTTGGTGAAGATTTAAGAACTTTAAAATAAATTTTTTATGGAGATGAGAAGAAATTATTTTGGGAACTTAAGGGATTTTATTTTAAGAAAAATATGAATTTTTGAGGATAACTCGTGGAAAAGGACCACAAAGAAAAGTAAGCTCATTTTCAAGTCCTTTAAAAGGAAATTTTCATTTCCACACCTTTAGAGCAGTTCTCCTCAAAAAGTTTTTTTTAGAGTTTTAGAAAAAAGGTGGTCCTTCTAAAATGAAATGGATATTTAGAAAAGAAAAATATTTTCTATAACTTAAGATTTTTTTTAATAGATTTCAAAAGTAGTTTTTCAAAGGGTTTTATCCAAATTAAAAATATCTGATAACTTGGATAAGTTGCGGAAGTTGTCGTTTTGTATTTTCACTGAATGAAAAAGAACGTTGAAAGGTGAACCTAGTAATCGAGACATCTGGATGCTAGTGTTTTGAAAGCATGTGGATCTATGATCCGTGTCACGATGTTGTGGACTGCGTGTCCTATGTAAGTTGTTAAGGACAGTGTAACACCCGATTTTTTACTGTTTACTATTTTTATATCGGTAAAACAAACAACAAGGTTTAAAATTTTATTATGTTAAACCTAGAAAATGATTTTGGATAAACTAAAGTCATATTCATATTCAATATTACCATTGAATGCCACGTTTAAATTTTGGGTCGAAAATTCAGACGAAACCCGGTCTGCGATTTATTGACAGTAAGATTTTACCGCTCAAATGACCTAATTTTGACTCGTGAAGGAAACACTTAAGATTTTTATGAAGTTTCCAACTTCTTTGGCTATTTTAATTTTTTCACCTAAAAAGTGAAATAATAAATATTATCCGGGCGTTTTACGAAATCGGGTAATCAATGGAGCTGAGAACGGGATTTGCGGGACCCGCTAATGGATAAATAGGATGTCAAATCAAGATGTGTCATTGTGGATGAGTCATAAAGATAATATCCAAGAGTGATGATTACTTTTTAGAGGAAATGACCATTATGTCCTTATGGTTGATTTTAATTTCAAATTAACCTAAAGCAAGATTACACCTTTTGTAAGACTAAGCCCTCATTCATGTTTTGATGTATGACAAACAAAGTGTATTTTGCATAAGATTTTTGATTTTGACTATGTACTCATTACGTGTTAAGTTGCATGCAAGATCACTCATGAACAAAGCAAAACAAGCTGACGTCCAACAAAGCAAAACAAGCTGACGTCCAACCAAGTAAAACAAGCAGAAGAAGGGATAAAAAGCTAGCGTCCACTAAAGTACCATTTGGAGCGCGTCCACTGAAGTACAACAAGAAGAGCTCGTCCACTGAAGTACAACAAAAAGAGCTCGTCTAACAAGAAGAGCGCGTCCACTGAAAGTAACAGAGGAGCTCGTCTGTTGATGTGGCACATATAGCTCGTCTAACAAGAAGAGCGCGTCCACTGAAAGTAACAGAAGAGCTCATCTGCTGATGTGGCATATGGAGCTCGTCTACTGAAAATAACAAGAAGAGTGCGTCCACTAAAAGTAACAAAAAGCGCTCGCCTGCTGACGTGGCACGTGGAGCTCGTCTACTGAAAGTAACAGAAGAGCGTGCCTACTGAAGTAAAAAGAAGAGCTCGTCTACTGAAAGTAACAGAAGCGCGTGTCTACTGAAGTAAAAAGGAGAGCTCGTCTACTAATGATACGCGCTTTGGACTTACTAAGATCTTAATAAGAAGCTCCGTCCACTAACATGGCATATGAAGCTCGTCTACCAGTTGAAGCACGTCCAATTACCTTGTGTTAGCACTCCCGTCTACTGACGTGGCAAAATGGACGTGGCTATTTGCTATTCTTTCAGATAGAAACGGATATTTACTCTTCAATTAGACTTGGCTATCCTTTCATATGGAAACGGTTATTTTTCAAGAAGGACGCAACTTTACAAAAATCAACAGAATCTCATTTCAAGAACAAGAATCAAGAAAACAGATTTTGTTAAATCAGATCCAAATCTATTTTAAATGATCCCAACGACTATAATTTGTCTTCTATATAAAGAGGGATCAAAGGAACACTTTTCATGAACCTAACTCATTCTGATTGTGAAACTACGAAAGATCCAAAAGTGCTTCATCTCTGAGAAAAGTGTGATATTAGTTAGAACTTCAATTTGTATAATCAGACTTTTAGAGTCTTTCTTCTACTCAATTCTTTTCGTGAATTAGTGTGATTAAGAGAGGGTATCTCTTAGTCTTGAACAAGGATAGAAGGGATCCTTGGGTATAGAAAAGCAAGTGTGCTTTCTGGTGAATTCTTGAGAAAGGAGGTTATCCTTGTGTTGCTGTAATTGGAATTTTGTAATTGCTGATTATAGTGGAGAAAACCACAGAGGTGTGGGAATGGATGTAGGCTTACCAGAGGAGGTAGCCGAACCAGGATAAATCGGTTTGCGTGTTTTTCTCATCTCTAAACTCCATATACTTGTTATATGCACTTGTGTGTTGTGAATGAGTTTTAAGAATACTTGCTAACTTGAATCTTTGATCTACAATCTGTGTTAAACTTGTTATTACTTCTTATAATTCTTCTTAACATCATCACTTGTTCTATAACCTGATTCTTGGGAATTAAAATTGAGTGAAAACCAATTTTCTTTAAAGAAACACTGTTTTGCTTTAAATTGTTGAAAAAGTTTTCAATATCTCAATTCACCCCCCTCTTGAGATCGTAGCCACTACCAACAATTGGCATCAGGGTTAAAACTCTTGTTATAAAGCTTAATAGCTTCAAGAGATGGCTACAAATGATATCCTGGGTGATGGGGCTTCACTCACTAGACCCCCTGCCTTTAATGGCTCCCAATACATGTATTGGAAAGAGAGAATGCTTATCTTTCTTGAGGCTGCAGGTTTAGATGTGTTAGATGCTGTTGAAAATGGTCCCTATGTTCCATTTATTCTTGATGCTAAGGGAAATAAACAAACTAAACCAAAAGATGACTGGAATGATGATGATAAAAGAAGAGTTGGTTATAATGCTAAGGCAAAAAATATTATAACAGCTGCTTTGAATTATGATGAGTTTTTCAGGGTCTCTAATTGCAAAACGTCAAAGCAAATGTGGTATACTCTTCAACTCACTCATGAAGGAACCAACGATGTGAAAAGAGCAAGAATGAATGCACTAGTCCATGAATATGAACTCTTTCACATGAAGAATGGTGAGGAGATAGATGAACTGCAAAAGAGGTTTACACACATTGTAAACCAGCTAGAAGGACTCGGACATACAATCACAGATGAGAAAAAGATTAACAAGATAATGAGATGTTTGAGTCGTGAATGGCAGCCAAAAATTACTGCAATTGCTGAAGCAAATGATCTAGACACCATGCAGATTGCTACTTTATTTGGCAAGTTGAAAGAACAAGAATTGGAACTCAATAGATTGAAAAGTCATGAGGATAAGTAGAAAAGGAAGAAAGGACTCTCACTCAAGGCTCATATCTCCAAAGAATCAATAGAAAGTGATGAAGATGAACACCTTGATGAAAGTGAAGAATCCAAAGAAGAAGACATGGGATTTCTTGTGAGGAAATTTAGAAGATTCATCAAAAAGAATAGAAACAAGAAGCAATTCAGTTTTTCTACCAAAAAGAACACGAACAAAGGTGAAAGCTCTTCCTCGACAATCAAATGCTTTGAATGTGGAAAGCTTGGACACTACAAAAATGAATGTCCATAGCTACAAAAGAAAGAAAAGTATGAGAAGAATGACAACAAAGAGAAGAAAGGAAGAAAGCCTAGAAGAGCATACATAGCTTCGGAAGAAAATGATATGGATTCCACTAGTAGTGAATCTGAAAATGACGAAGCCAACCTATGTCTCATGGCAAATCAACAAAGTGATAGTGAAACCGAGGTAAATGATTCTTCTCCTACCTATGATGAGTTACAAGATGCTTTTGATGAATTACATGAAGAATATGTTAAAATTGGTAAACAACTTATATCTTCTAGGAAGATCATCGCAAAACAATGTAGTGACTCTGCATCTTTACAAATAAAGCTTAAAGAACTAGAAGCTGAAAATTCACAATTACTTGCATCTAGTTCAATTTGCACCAAATGTACTACACTAGAAAAGGAAGTTGAAAAACTGAATACAACTCTATCTAAGTTTACTTTGGGTAGAGATAACTTGAATGCCATATTAGGACAGCAAAATGGTGTGTATGACAAACTTGGAATTGGATATAAGCCAATGGTACATGAAAAATCTTTTAAAAAGCTTTTTGTTGCACCTATTTCCTCAACTAGTCCTTTTGTTAAATGCTATTATTGTCTAAAGAAAGGTCATACAGCTGCTACCTGTAGACTTAGAAAGAACATACATGTTGGCATTAAACAAATTTGGGTTCCAAAAGGAACATATGTTGCTACTAACACCAAAGGACCCAACCAGATTTGGGTACCTAAAGGAAAAGCATAAAAAAATCTGTTTTGTAGGTGTGTTTGAAGGCCAAAAGCTCAAGCTGGTTTTTGGACAATGGCTGCTCCAAACACATGACCGGAGACATCACAAAATTTACATCTTTCACTCCCAAGGAAGGTGGAAATGTCACCTATGGAGACAACAACAAAGGAAGAATTCTTGGTGTTGGAACAATAGGAAAAAGTCCAGCAATCAAGATTGAGGATGTTCTCTATGTGGAAGGGCTCAAACACAATCTACTAAGTATAAGCCAATTATGTGATAAAGGCTACAAGGTAAACTTTAACTCAAATTTGTGTATGATCGAATCTATTCATGATAATAACATAAAATTGATTGGAAATAGAATCAATAACATCTATATGCTAGACATAGAAAATTTAATTTCCAATGTTGCATGTTGCCTAATTTCCAAAGAAGATGAAAATTGGCTTTGGCATTGGAGAATAGCTCACATTCATATGGATCACTTGAATAAATTGATTTCCAAATAACTTGTAATTGGTTTACCAAATAAAAATTTTGTTAAAGAAGGCTTATGTGATGCATGCCAAAAGGATAAACAAGTGAAAACCTCATTTAATGCTAAAAACACTGTTTCAACCAGTAGACCCTTACAATTGCTGCACATGGACCTTTTTGGACCTTCTAGGACGAAAAGCCTTGGTGGAAATCTTTATGCTCTTGTAATTGTTGATGACTTCTCTAGATTTACTTGGACCTATTTCTTAGAACAAAAGAATGAAGCTTTTAAAGCTTTTAAGAAAATGGCTAAGGTTGTTCAAAATGAGAAAGACGTGAAAATTGTTTCAATTAGGAGTGACCATGGAGGAGAATTCCAAAATGAGGAGTTTGATAACTTTTGTGATGAACATGGTATAAAACACAATTTTTATGCACCTAGAACTCCACAACAAAATGGAGTAGTTGAGAGGAAAAATAGGTCACTTGAAGAAATTTCTAGAACCATGTTAAGTGACTCTAATTTACCAAAGTATTTTTGGGCTGATGCTGTGAGTACTGCATGTTATGTTTTAAATAGAGTTCTAATAAGGCCAATTTTGAAGAAAACTCCATATGAACTTTACAAGGGAAGAAAACCTAACATTTCTCATTTTCATGTCTTTGGTTGTAAATGTTTTGTGCTAAATAATGGCAAGGATAATCTTGGGAAATTTGATCCCAAAGCTGATGAGGGTATTTTCCTAGGTTATTCATTAACTAGCAAAGCATATAGAGTGTTTAATAAGTGTACTTTATGAATGGAAGAATCTGTTCACATAACATTTGATGAGTCTAACCCCAAAAGGTTAGGAAAGGACATTTTTGATGATGCAGAAACTCTTGTGGATGAGGTGAAATCTGATGAAGGAAAGGAGAGCAACAAGGAAAAGGAAGATGAAAAGAGCAATAAAGAACCTCAAGCAGAACTTCAACAAGAAAATCTTCCTAAGGAGTGGCAAGTTTCAAAGAATCATCCCCTAAACAATATCATTGGTGAGATCACCAAAGGGGTAACCACTAGAAACTCTTTAAGGAATATTTGCAATACCATGGCGTTTGTATCTCAAATAGAACCAAAATGTGTTGATGATGCTATTAATGATGAACATTGGATGATTGCAATGCAAGAGGAGTTAAATCAATTTAAAAGGAACAAAGTTTGGGATTTAGTTCCAAAACCCAAAAGTAACCAAATAATCGGAACTAAATGGGTGTTTAGAAACAAAATGGATGAGAATGGAATAATAGTAAGAAACAAGGTTAGACTAGTAGCTAAGGGATATAATCAAGAAGAAGGAATTCATTATGATGAAACATATGCTCCCGTAGCTAGATTAGAAGCCATAAGAATGCTCTTAGCCAATGCGTGTATAATGAACTTTAAACTGTACCAAATGGATGTGAAAAGTGCCTTTTTAAATGGAATAATACAAGAGGAAGTATATGTAAGCCAACCCCCTGGCTTTGTTGATAGTGAGTTCCCAAATCATGTCTATAAACTGACTAAAGCCCTCTATGGACTCAAGCAAGCTCCTAGAGCTTGGTATGAGAGGTTAAGAAATTTTCTCCTAGAGAAAGTCTTTGAAAGAGGAAAAGTTGATACAACACTATTTACTAAAACAAAAGCATACAATATCTTACTTGTTCAAATATATGTTGATGACATTATTTTTGGTGCTACTAATGAGTCTTTATGCAAGGAATTTGGTGAACTAATGCAAAGTGAATTTGAAATGTCCATGATGGGAGAGCTTACCTTCTTTCTTGGACTTCAAATTAAACAATGCCAAGATGGAACCTTCATAAGCCAAACAAAGTATTGCATGCAACTACTAAAGAAGTTAGGAACCGAAAGCACAAAGGAAATGGCAACACCAATGAGTCCAGCCTGCTACTTAGACAAAGATGAACATGGTAAATCTATGAATGTATCCAAGTATAGAGGTATAATCGAATCCTTACTTTATCTCACTTCAAGTAGGCCAGATATAATGTTTAGTGTGTGTATGTGTACAAGGTATCAAGCTAATCCTAAAGAATCACATCTTACTGCAGTTAAAAGAATCATGAAGTATCTATTGGGAACAAAAGAAACGGGGCTGTGGTATCCCAAGGGATCCACTTGCACATTAATAGGATATTCCGACTCTGACTTTGCTGGATGCAAGTTAGATAGGAAGAGCACAAGTGGAACATGCCATTTATTATGAAATTCCCTAGTGTCCTGGTTTAGTAAAAAACAAACCAGTGTGGCCTTATCCACAGCTGAAGCAGAATATGTTGCAGTTGGGAGTTGTTGTGCTCAAATCCTATGGATGAAACAACAATTAATTGACTATGGCGTTTATCTGGATCATATACCAATAAAGTGTGATAACACTAGTACAATTAATCTAACAAAGAACCCAATTATGCACTCAAGAACCAAGCATATTGAAATTAGGCATCATTTTATCAGAGATCATATTCAAAGTGGTGATGTTGTGATTGAGCATATAGATATAACCAAGCAATTAGCTGATATATTCACCAAACCACTTAATAAGGAGAGTTTCTTCTTTATAAGAAGGGAACTTGGCATAATTGATCCTCAAAATAATTGATAACAGATGGCAAGCAAGGCAGCACAAGCTGCTGAAAATTATGAAGGACATGGGCAAGATGCTTTTATCCAGTCTCAATTTAGACTAAGTGTCCTTAGGTGTCTGTAATTCCCTTTTTTTATTTCAGTGTTTTGGTTGTTTTGATGTATTGCCTATGCTCTGTAATGATTTATTATCAATGAATGCAAGACTGTTTTTCAGTTTGATTTCAATATTCTCCATAGTTTCTTTTTGATAATGACAAAGGGGGAGAAAGATGAACCATACAACCATTAATTCTGTCTTGCATTTGCCATAATTTTTTTCTCTGATATGTAATTTTTTTTCTCTGATACCTAAGTATGATCTGTTTTGAAAAGACATACTTGAACTTATAAATATGTAAAAAAAAAAATTCTCTGATACCTAAGTATGAATTGCTTTGAAAAGACATACTTGAACTAATAATAAATGCAAGATGATTTTTTTTCATGATAATGATATGATAACACTTGATCTTTTGAAAGATATCAATGACACAGGGGGAGGATGAAATGACTCAAGAACCATGCTTACTGAATAGCTGCACTCTGATATTTTAATAACTAAGGTTAAGTATGGTAAGGTTTGTCATAATCAAAAAGGGGGAGTTTGTAAGACTAAGCCCTCATTCATGTTTTGATGTATGATAAACAAAGTGTATTTTGCATAAGATTTTTTTATTTTGACAATGTACTCATTACGTTTTAAGTTGCATGCAAGATCACTCATGAACAAAGCAAAACAAGCTGACGTCCAACAAAGCAAAACAAGCTGACGTCCAACCAAGTAAAACATGCACACGAAGGGATAAAAAGCTGGCGTCCACTAAAGTACCATTTGGAGCGCGTCCACTGAAGTAGAACAAGAAGAGCTCGTCCACTGAAGTACAACAAGAAGAAATCGTCCACTGAAGTACAACAAAAAGTGCTCATCTAACAAGAAGAGCGCGTCCACTGAAAGTAACAGAGGAGCTCGTCTGTTGATGTGGCACATATAGCACGTCTAACAAGAAGAGCGCGTCCACTGAAAGTAATAGAAGAGCTCGTCTGCTGACGTGGCATATGGAGCTCGTCTACTGAAAATAACAATAAGAGCGCGTCCACTAAAAGTAACAAGAATCGCTCATCTGCTGACGTGGCACATGGAGCTCGTCTACTGAAAGTAACAGAAGAGCGTGTCTACTGAAGTAAAAAGAAGAGCTCATCTACTGAAAGTAACAGAAGCACGCGTCTACTGAAGTAAAAAGGAGAGCTCGTCTACTAAAAGTGGCAAATGGAGCTCGTCTACTAATGATACGTGCTTTGGGCTTACTAAGATCTTAATAAGAAGCTCCGTCCACTAACATGGCATATGAAGCTCGTCTACCAGTTGAAGCACGTCCAATTACCTTGTGTTAGCACTCCCGTCTACTGACGTGGCAAAATGGACGTGGCTATTTGGTCTTCTTTCAGATAGAAACGGGTATTTTACTCTTCAATTAGACTTGGCTATCCTTTCAGATGGAAACGGTTATTTTTCAAGAAGGACGTAACTTTACAAAAATCAATAGAATCTCATTTCAAGAACAAGAATCAAGAAAACATATTTTATTAAATCAGATCCAAATATGTTTTAAATGATCCCAACGACTATAATTTGTCCTCTATATAAAGAGGGATCAAAGAAACACTTTTCATGAACCTAACTCACGGAAACCCCAAAGGCCGAAAGGGAAAGCGCACTAAGCCCCGGGAAGGGAAGAGAGGTAGGGAAAAGGGAGGACGGAGAAGGGGGCGAAAGGAGGCCGGAGGAAGGATATAGGGAAAACCAAGAGGGGGATGGAGAGGCACAGGAGGGGCACCAGAAAACGACTCCCCAAACCCAAACGTATAGCACTGTGTGGTGAGAGAACAACACACCCCAAAACACATTTCACCATCACTCCAACCGATTCGGAAAGAGAAACCATTTTCTAAAAATACTGTTTGCAAATTGTTGAAAAGTTTCATATCTCATTCACCCCTCTGAGATTGTGAAACTACGAACACCTTTGTCCTTGGATTTTTGCATGGTGGACCTTACTACCCTTGAAACCCACGGCCCCAAGGCTGCCAAGAGGCCCAACTTCACACCTATTTAAGGAGCACTTCATCTTCTCCAAGAGTTTTCTCTTTTTTCTCCATTAAAGTGTTAGGTTTCAATAGCTCATTTTGTGAAGGAAGTGTTAGATTTCTTGCCATTTTCTTGATTCCAAGAGGTAAACCATTCTCATCATCCTTATGTAGCATCATGTTCTTCATTGAATTTTTCATTTTGAAGTCTTTATCAATAGGATGCATTTTAGGGTTTCTAGATTCAAAAATTCATAGAAAATCATAGGAAAATCCACTTGACTTGAAATCAATTTCTATAATCCTATTATTACCTCTATATTCTAGATCTAGAAGCTTGAATCAAACAAAATTTTCTAACCCTTAAAACCTAAAGAGGCCGAACCTATACTCTAGAAAACAAGGGTTTTGTTCCAATTTTTCCTAACTAGTTTATCATGATTCAATCTTATTAGTTGAATAGGTATTGAATCTATATTGTATGAACCAAATGAAGGTCTATAAGCCATTTTATTTATCATGGCCTAAATTCATTTGATGATGGATTGGAAGATTTAAATTCAATCTTTGTTCAATAACCATTGATTTAGGGTTTTGAGTAATTAGGAGTGATTAATCCAAAAGTTTAGAATTTTTCTAGATTCCTAACCCTAAGGGCTGTCCTAGGACGAAACCTACATGTAGTAATATAGGTTTGATTAAGTTGTTTGATTGTTGATTGGTTGTTGTGTTTAATGAAGGATAAAGTTAGATTACCGTTTAAGCACGTTACCGACACTGCGGGACTTGTCAGAAATTATTCACTGAAGAAACTGTGTTTTTGAGGTAAGGGGAAGCCAGAGGGATTTTTCCGATAGCCATGTGTAATTGTTATTGTGTTTCTTAATTATGGTGTGTAAGTATTTATTTTGTAGTTAGCATTATTTGCTTATTGATTAGCTGCTGTTAATTATTTGATTTAACTGCATTTAATTATTTGTTGTATTTGGTGATATGTTTTAAATTTGTAAGTGTCATATTATTGATATGAAATAATTGTTGATGTGGATTGTGAGTTTGAAAGCCTGACAGTGGTCGGAGCTCGATTAAATACGCGGTTAAAAGCACTTAAAAACTTTTTATGAAATGATGAAGTTAATTTAGATGGAAATAGTAATATAATATTACTTAATTAATTATTTGGTGTAAAATGAGAATTTATGAGAAATAATATTATTTTAATGATTTAACGGCGAAAGAGCGTTTTCAGAGTCATGGTGAGGACGAAACCATGAAAATATTTTAGTACTGCTAATTGTCACCCAAAGAATTTCTAAATAATAGAAAATATTATTTTATGAAAAAAAGTTTCAAAAATAACTTTATTACAGTGTCAGAAAAATTAATTTACAATAAGGAGTCATGTTTTAGCCTAATTGCGTTTTGAAACGGCAAACGACAGACAATTCCGTCAATATTTAAGAAAGTATTCTTAAAAATGTCTAATAATTAATAATATTGATAATTAGTTTTAATTGAGATTTTTAAGTTCAAATTTGTGAGTTTTAAATAAAATGAATTTCCAATGTAAAAGGATTTTCGGTAAACAGTAGATTATTTTCGTCAAAATTAAGAAAGGTTTGGTTTTACTTCGGATTTTCACAGAATAAACATGGTGAAAGTTGTATACGAACCTAGCCGCCGAGACGTCGGATCTAGTGTTCTTAAAGATATGGCCCGGGACCCAAAAAGTGGAATAATGGACTAGAAGTCCCATAATCAATGTATTGGTTTTGTGCACTAAAATCTACGTGTATAACACTGGTGCATCGGTCTAGATTTCATGATTTGCACACTTTTGACTTAAGGTCAGTTATGATTTAATTGAGATATTAAACTTAGTAGTTTAAGATAATGGGTTGTCGCGAAACTTTTTAGTCCCGACATATAAAGAATGAACACAAAGAAAAACAGCGAGAATAAAATGTTTTACATGCATCCCAAGGCAGACGTGCCTTTGCATTGAACTTGAATGCTTGATGGTAAGTATTCATGCAGTTTGTGTCACCGTGCCTTGATGGATATACGACCACGTAGACCATGTACTAAGAGTAGTCACCACTTTGCCTTGAGTTGGACTGTGGAATGGTCAATAGAACTTTGCCATATCGGGCATTGATTCTGCCTTAATTGGAAACTAGAGCCTAATCAGCTCATCCATTGGTTGATTGGAGCTCCGGAGATTAGGTCTCAAATTCAGTTGATGAATATTGAAGTGTCA
The DNA here is from genome assembly GCA_030762895.1 of Sophora flavescens. Lineage (NCBI taxonomy): Eukaryota > Viridiplantae > Streptophyta > Magnoliopsida > Fabales > Fabaceae > Sophora > Sophora flavescens. The sequence continues at coordinate 34,830,014 of CM061065.1, forward strand.
TGGTTTTTAAAGCAGTTACGACTGACGGGTATGAAACCCTTTGAGATATATATTTTTTTGTCTTTTATATTCATGATTAAATGGTAATTGAGAGTCGTACATGTGGTTGTCGTTTTAAAATCCATATATTGGTACTCACCCTTGCATGTTTTATTGTTGTTCTTCTTTCTGTATGGATATTCTATTATATGAGTATAGATAGACCCGGCGATGCCTTTGGCCCATACGGGGGTCCGATCCCTCCACTTTGAAGATGCGGACAATATAAACGCATGGGTCATCCACCCGGGAGCCCATAGCGTCAGGTATACCGGGGATGTGCATACTATCGAGGGTACTATAGAGACTGGGCCACAACGCGAGCATAGGAGTATGGAGACCATTGAGCTGTCATTACCTCCACCGTGGCTACTTATTCAGCATCCGGTTGATCACGGGCAGCTGGAGGCACATCCCTTGGTAGAGGCCGGACCTGAGCCAGTTCTGGAGGAGGTTGTGATTGATCCTGAGGAGATGATAGTAGATCTGGAGGAAGATCCATAGGAGTTCGTTGAGGATGTACCCGAGTATGTTCCTCTAGGTGATGAGGATGATTCACCTGACGAGGGTACTGGTGTACTTTCCTCTGATTCCTCTGTTGGGAGTGGGATAGACCCTAGTCTTCCCAACAGGTATCATTAGTTGAGGACCAGCTGTAGGTAGTTTCATTTTTGGGATAGTGATTCCGTCAGTCTTTCTGGTTATTGAGAGTCATGTTTTTGTTATATGGTCATAGACGTTTCACTATAGATATCGTTATGCTTTTACTTCTATACTTGGTTTGTGAATGACTTGTTCTTATAAAGGTCCTATATAGTTACATATTTTGTACAAAAACTGATGATGCATATTATATACATATATACATATATGGTGTGTTACTTACGTGGTTGTATGTTGTTAGATGTTGCCAAGTTAACAAGAAAAAGGAAAAAAATTTATCACTATTTTCGGTATAAGAGAAGTATTAGAAAACATTATCTTTCGAAAGTAACCAGCATAATTAAGGTTTATTTTCCGTAACGTGTTACTGTGTGATATTCTAGTATGGGTGTCATATTTTGGTATCAGAGCTGGTCGAGTCTTTCGGGAATGTAGGGGAACAGGTCTGTTGTGTTAATGTTGTGTGTTCTCTGATTAAGACTTGGTTGAAATTACTTCTTAGAAGTAATGTGTGGTAACGAGTGGGTTTACGTTTCAGTTTCTGGTGTGGGTTTAACTGATCGTGGGTTGCATGTTAGTTATGGAACCAAACTTTGATCCAGAAGCTGGACGTGGACGTGGATGCGGACGTGGACGCAGTCACGGACGAGGCCATAAAGGTGGTCGTGTAGGCGGACGTGGCGATATGAATGATGATTACGAGGAAAAGGTGGACTATGCTGCACAGGCAATGGGAAACGTGGCAGCTGCGATTTCCAATCAGACTGCATCCATGAATGCCCAGAATCTGCAAGCTACGGAGGGCAAGTCTTTGATTGCGTTTTGAAGCCAGAATCCTTCAAAGTTCGGTGTCAATGCTGATCCTGAGAAAGCGGATTTGTGGATTCAAGAACTAGAGAAGATTTTTTAGTTAGTGGCTACTCCGGCAGAAGTCAGAGTTGTTTATGCTGTTTTCCTACTGATAGGAGATGCAGAGTACTAGTGGAGAGGTGTTAGACAGTTGCTGGAAGCTGATTTTTAGGAAATTACATGGGATGTGTTTAAAACCGCATTCCTGAATAAGTATTTTCTAGAGAGTGTTCGGATCGAGAAAGAACAATAATTTCTAAGGTTGTACCAGAGGGATCTGACAGTGGGGGAATATGCTGCGAAGTTCGAATCACTTGCTAAATATTTTCGTTTCTTTCAAGCGCAACCAAACGAAAGCTGGAAATGTGAGAGATTCGAAGCTGGTCTGAGGTTCGAGATTAAGGAATCTATACTACCATTGCAGCTTAGGAATTTTCAATCCCTAGTGGAGTTTAGCAAAAATATAGAATTGATGAGGAGGGGGAGAGATAACAAAGGAAATGCTGGAGGACCTTCTCGATTCAAGAATCAGAATCAAAACCAGAGTCAGAAGGGGAAGCATGACCAAAGGAAGCCTTACTATCGATCACCGGGAAATAATCAGAATCAGAATCAGCAACAAAACCGTTCGAATGTTATTGCAACATGAGGTGTGATAAGATTTTTTAATAGGAAAGTGTACCCAGTCGTACAAGTAATAAATCGGTGAGATCGAATATCGTCCACAGGGATTGGTTGTCAATTACCACTTCACAAATTATACAGCTATCTAGACTAAACTGTGGTATGAAGGGATCAAAACATAAATAGAGAAACAAAAGCAATACAATATTTTTGGTCTTTTTGGATTTTTGTCAAACACTTGGAGTGCAGAATTAACAATTGGATAAACTTTGTCAGGGTTAGACTATACTAATCCTCCCTTGATTGCAATGAAATGGTTAACAACACAACTCCTAATTCAATTATGACAATCAAGCCTTTTGAAGTACTCAAACCCTAATGTCTTAGGTGGAATGAGCCTAAAATCCCAAATTAAACCCCAATGTCTTAGGTGGATTAATCTGAGAATTTGCATAAAGAGCCAAGACTTATAAGATTGCAAGCACCCCATGACCTATGTCTAGGTTCATGAACTACTTGGCATTGATTCATGAGCATGCCTTAACATCAATCTTTCAATTGTCTATCAAAGCAACAAATCATTCGATGGGTAGCTAAACCAAGAAAAGCATTAAGCACAGAATCAATCACTCATAAAGAAATAGGAATTTGTATTAAAATCAAATCATGAGACAAACAAGTTCAGAAAAGTCATCATCTAACCCCAACAAAAGGGGTTTAGCTACATAAAAAGGGAAACTACAAAAGAAAAGAGGAGAAGAGATGTAGAAAACTCGATGAAGAATCCCCCAGTCTTCAAATCCCAGAGCAGGGAAAACATCCCTTTTTAGGGTTAGAATCACCCCCAGCCGCCAGCCTCCAAGTGCTCCAGTCCTAGGGTTCTAAGCCTCTGTCAAAATCCCCTTTTCTGTTCAGTGTGGCTCTATTTATAGATTAGTCGCGCCTCACGGCCGTGATGGCCATCACGGCCAGGCCATGACGGGTTCTAAAATGGGAGCGCTTTCAATTTTTGGAGCATCACGATCGTGATGCTTATCACGGCTAGGCCGTGATCAGTTCTTCCTGTTGGGCTTTGGTTCAATTGGCATGTCACGGCCGTGATGGTCATCACGGCTAGGCCGTGACAGCTTCTGACTTTTGCCTTCTGCTCTGCTTGATCATGGCCGTGATGGTCATCACGGCCAGGCCGTGATGGGCTCTGCTTGGCTCATTTTCTTCACCTTTTAAGCTCTATCTTCATCCAAGCCCCATCATGGTCAATTTTTGAGCATTTTATCCTAAATTCCTGTAAAACAACACCACAAGACCGCCTTACCCGTTCCAAAGTAAAAACTAACCAAAATCGACTAAGAAATGCCTAAACTATATGAAAAATGCATGCAAAATGAGGATGAAATATGCGTTGAAATCACACTCATCAAGGTGCAGGCCAAAGGAATCAAAATCAAGGCTAAGTTAGGAGATGTTGTAAGTGTGGGGATCCAAATCATATGGCGGACAAGTGTACAACAATGGGGATTAAGTGTTTCAACTGCAATAATTGGGGACACATCGCTAGGGATTGCACGGCACCAAAGTGTGAATCTGATGTCAACAACATCAGGACCAATAAACCGACGTCGAAGGGGAGAGTTTACACTCTGAGTGGTGCTGAAGCATCGAACTCCGAGGATCTCATACAAGGAGATTGCGACATTGATGGTAAACTGTTAATTGTACTTTATGATTTGGGTGCGACGCATTCATTTATTTCGATGGACTGTGTGAAATTGATGAAATTTCCTATTTCTTCATTACCTTATGATCTTATTGTTTCAACTCCAACTGCTAAGCCAGTTACTATCAATACTATATGTTTGAACTGTCCTATTGTTATTCAGGATAGACATTTTCTTGTTGATATGATCTGCTTGCCTTTAATACAGTTAGATGTAATTTTAGGTATGGATTGGTTATCTTCTAACCATATTATTATAGACTCTGCCCATAAAACCTTAATTTTTCCTAAGGATGAGGTCTCTAGATTTTTGTCTGCTAATCAAGTAAAAGCTTCTTTGAAAGAGGGAGCACAAGGATACATGTTACTGCTTTCCTTAGACGTTAAGAAGGAGTTAAACTTATAGTCCATACCTGTCATCAATGAGTTTCTGGAAGTTTTTCCTAAAGATGTACCTGGACTACCGCCTGTTCGGGACATAGAGTTTGTGATTGATCTGGTACCGAGCACTGGACCGATATCCATGGCACCTTATCGTATGTCACCATCGGAGCTAGAGGACTTGAAGGAGCAATTGGTGGAACTGATGAGGAAAGAATTCATTAGACCCAGTGTGTCTCCGTGGGGAGCTCCAGTTTTGTTGGTACGAAAGAAAGACGCAACTTCTCGTTTATGTGTGGATTTTCGTAAGCGGAACAAAGTAACGATCAAGAACAAGTATCCACTTCCGAGGATAGATGACTTGATGGATCAGTTGCATGGGGCTGTGGTGTTCTCAAAGATAGACTTGTGGTCGGGTTATCATCAGATTCATGTGAAGAAGGAGGATATCCCGAAAACAGCGTTTCGAACATGCTATGGGAATTATGAGTACCTTGTGATGCCATTCGGAGTGACGAATGCTCCTGCTATATTCATGGATTACATGAATAGGATTTTTCGTCCTTATCTCGATCAGTTTGTCGTTGTTTTCATAGACGACATTCTAATTTATTCTCCTAGTGAAGAAAACCATGTTGAACATCTTAGTGTGGTTCTTCAGATTTTAAAGGAGAGACAGTTATATTGGTGGTATGGAATGAAGAAAGACGTAATGGCATATGTAGCTTTGTGTTTAGTCTGTCAGAAGGCTAAAGTTGAACATCAAAGGCCAGCATAAATGCTACAATCTTTGGACATTCCAGGATGGAAATGGGATGGAATTGCAATGGACTTTGTAACAAGTTTGCGAAGGACTCGAAAAGGGTACGATACCATTTGGGTAATAGTTGATCGATTAACCAAATCGGCTCACTTTTTACCTATTAACATAAAGTATCCAATAGAGAAGTTAGCCCAACTGTATATTGAGGAGATTGTCAGATTACATGGTGTACCTTCGAGTATTGTTTCGGATCGTGATCCAAGATTTACGTCAAGTTTTTGGTAAAGTTTACAAGAATCGTTGGGGACGAAACTCAGATTGAGTTCTGCTTATCATCCACAAACAGATGGCCAATCAGAGAAGACAATTCAGTCGCTGGAGGATTTGTTGAGAGCGTGTGTGTTGGAACATACTGGAGGATGGGATGAATTTTTGCCATTAATAGAACTCACTTACAACAACAGTTTCCACTCAAGCATAGGAATGGCACCCTATGAAGCTTTGTATGGTCGATGATGCAGAACACCTTTTGTGGTACCAAGACGGTGAATGTCTACTGTTGGGACCAGATATCGTGCAACAGACAACAGAAAAGGTGAAAATGATTCAGGAGAAAATGCGGACAACTCAAAGTCGACAATAAAGTTATGCAGACAAAATACGACGACCTCTTGAATTTGAGGAAGGTGATCATGTATTTTTGAGAGTCACACCAATGACCGGGGTTGGCAGGGTAATCAAATCCAGGAGACTCACACCTAAATTTATTGGACCTTACCAAATTCTTTGTCGGGTAGGTCCAATAACTTACAAAATTGCTTTGCCACCATTTCTTTCCAATGTCCATGATGTTTTTCATGTATCACAATTGAGGAAATATATTCCCGATCCATCTCACGTAATCGAACCCGATATAGTACAATTAAAAGATAACTTATCTTTTGAGACTACGCTTGTATGAATCGCGGACAAGACGATTAAGCAACTCAGGGGTAAATATATATCCTTAGTCAAGGTTATTTGGGATAATACAACTGGAGAAGCAACTTGGGAAGTGGAAGACAAGATGAGGTTGCAATACCCTGAACTTTTTACAGGTATGTAATTTCGGGGACGAAATTCTTTTTAGTGGGGTAGTATTGTAACACCCGATTTTTCACTGTTTACTGTTTTTATATCGGTAAAACAAACAGCAAGGTTTATAATTTTATTTTTTTAAACCTAGAAAATGATTTTGGATAAACCAAAGTCATAGTCATATTCAATATTACCATTGAATGCCATGATTAAATTTTGGGTCGAAAATTCAGACAAAAACCGGTCTGCGATTTATTGACGGTAAGATTTTACCGCTCAAATGACCCAATTTTGACTCGTGAACGAAACACTTAAGATTTTTATGAAGTTTCCAACTTCTTTGGCTATTTTAATTTTTTCACCTAAAAAGTGAAATAATAAATATTATCCGGGCGTTTTACGAAATCGGGTAATTAACGAAGCTGAGAACGGGATTTGCGGGACCCGCTAACGGATAAATAGGATGTCAAATCATGATGAGTCATTGTGGATGAGTAATAAAGATAATATCCAAGAGTGAAGATTACTTATTAGGGGAAATGATCATTATGTCCTTATGGTTGAATTTAATTACAAATTAACCTAAAGCAAGATTACACCTTTGTCCATGGATTTTTGCATGGTGGACCTTCCTGCCCTTGAAACCCAAGGCCCCAAGGCTGCCAAGAGTCCCAACTTCACACCTATTTAAGGAGCACTTCATCTTCTCCAAAAGTTTGCTCTTTTTTCTCCATTAAAGTGTTAGGTTTCCATAGCTCATTTTGTGAAGGAAGTGTTAGATTTCTTGCCATTTTCTTGATTCCAAGAGGTAAACCATTCTCATCATCCTTATGTAGCATCATGTTCTTCATTGAATTTTTCATTTTGAAGTCTATATCAATAGGATGTATTTTAGGGTTTCTAGATTCAAAAATTCATAGAAAATCATAGGAAAATCCAGTTGACATGAAACCAATTTCTGTAATCCTATTATTACCTCTATATTCTAGATCTAGAATCATGCATCAAACAAAATTTTCTAACCCTTAAAACCTAAAGAGGCCGAACCTATACTCTAGAAAACTAGGGTTTTGTTCCAATTTTTCCTAACTAGTTTGTCATGATTCAATCTTATTAGTTGAATAGGTATTGAATCTATACATATTGTATGAACCAACTGAAGGTCTCTAAGCCATTTTATGGATCATGGCCGAAATTCATTTGATGAGGGATTGGAAGATTTAAATTCAATCTTTGTTCAATAACCATTGATTTAGGGTTTTGAGTAATTAGGAGTGATTAATCCAAAATTTAGAATTTAAAGAGATTCCTAACCCTAAGGGCAGTCCAAGGTCGAAACCTACATGTAGTAATATAGGTTTGATTAAGTTTTTTGATTGTTGATTAGTTGTTGTGTTTAATGAAGGATAAAGTTAGATAACCGTTTAAGCGCGTTACCGACATTGCGGGACTTGTCAGAAATTATTCAGTGAAGAAACTGTGTTTTTGAGGTAAGGGGAAAGCCTGAGGGATTTTTCCGATAGCCATGTGTAATTGTTATTGTGTTTCTTAATTATGGTGTGTAAGTATTTATTTTGTAGTTAGCATTTTTTGCTTATTGATTAGCTGTTGTTAATTATTTGATTTAACTGCATTTAATTATTTGTTGTATTTGGTGATATGTTTTAAATTTTTAAGTGTCATATTATTGATATGAAATAATTGTTGATGTGGATTGTGAGTTTGAAAGCCTGACAATGGTCTCGATTAAATACGCGGTTAAAAGCACTTAAAAGCTTTTTATGAAATGATGAAGTTAATTTAGGTGGAAATAGTAATATAATATTACTTAATTTATTATTTGGTGTAAAATGGGAATTTGTGAGAAATAATATTATTTTAATGATTTAACGGCGAAAGAGCGTTTTAAGAGTCATGGTGAGGACGTAACCATGAAAATATTTTAGCACTGCTAATTGTCACCCAAAGAATTTCTAAATAATAGAAAATATTATTTTATGAAATTGTTTTTTTCAAAAATAACTTTATTACAGTGTCAAAAATTAATTTACAATAAGGAGTCACGTTTTAGCCTAATTGCGTTTTGAAACGGCAAATGGCGGACAATGCCGTCAATATTTAAGAAAGTATTCTTAAAAATGTGTAATAATTAATAATATTGATAATTAGTTTTAATTGAGATTTTTAAGTTCAAATTAGTGAGTTTTAAATAAAATGAATTTCCAACGTAAATGGATTTTCGGTAAACAATAGATTATTTTCGTCAAAAATTAAGAAAGGTTTGGTTTTACTTCGGATTTTCACAGAATAAACATGGTTAAAGTTGTATACGAACCTAGCCGTCGAGACGTCGGATCTAGTGTTCTTAAAGATATGGCCCGGGGCCCAAAAAGTGGAATAATGGACTAGAAGTCCTATGATTGGTGTATTGGTTTTGTGCAGTAAAATCTACGTGTCTAAGACTGGTGCATCGGTCTAGATTCCGTGATTTGCACACTTTTGACTTAAGGTCAGTTATGGTTTAATTGAGATATGAAACTTAGTAGTTTAAGATAATGGGTTGTCGTGAAACTTTTTAGTCCCGACATATAAAGAATGAACACAAAGAAAAATAGCGAGAATAAAATGTTTTACATGCATCCCAAGGCAGACGTGCCTTTGCATTGAACTTGAATGCTTGATGGCAAGTATTCATGCAGTTTGCGTCACTATGCCTTGATGGATATATGACCACGTAGACCATGTACTAAGAGTAGTCACCACTCTGCCTTGAGTTGGACTGTGGAATGGTTAATAGAACTTTGCCATATCGGGCATTGATTCTGCCTTAATTGGCAACTAGAGCCTGATCAGCTCATCCATTAGTTGATTGGAGCTCCGGAGATTAGGTCTCAAAGTCAGTTGATGAATATTGAAGTGTCATGGTTTTCAAAGCGGTTACGACTGACGGGTAAGAAACCCTTTGAGATATATATTGTTTTTGTCTTTAATATTCATGATTAAACGGTAATTGAGAGTCGTACATGTGGTTGTCGTTTTAAAATCCATATATTGGTACTAACCCTTGCATGTTTTATTGTTGTTCTTCTTTCTGTATGGATATTCTATTATATGAGTTTAGATGGACCCGGCAATGCCATTGGCCCATACGGGAGTCCGATCCCACCACTTTGAAGTCGCGGACAATATAAACGCATGGGTCATCCACCCGGGAGCCCATAGCGTCAGGTATACCGGGCATGTGCATACTATCGAGGGTACTATTGAGTCTGGGCCACAACGTGAGCATAGGAGTATGGAGACCATTGAGGTGTCATTACCTCCACTGTGGCTACTTATTCAGCATCCGGTTGATCACGGGCAGCTGGAGGCACAGCCCTTGGCAGAGGCCGAACCTGAGCCAGCTACTGTGTGATATTCTAGTATGGGTGTCACAGACTGTGTGTCCTATATACGTTGTTGTGGACTGTGTGTCCTATATACTTTGTTATGGATTGTGTGTCTTATATATGTTGTTGTGGACTGTGTGTCCCATTTACATCATGATGAACGTGGGGAACGTTGTAAAAGGTGAAATTTATTTTCTACGACCACAAAGTCCAAGACTGGTGCATCGGTCCAGGACTGTTGTGATTAGACACTCGGACTTAAAGTCCTGTGTTGATAATAAGAGTTTTAATACGTTGAAAATTTAAGGAAGGTCGTGAGCCTTGGGCTCCGACAAAGGGAAGAATGAAACATAAAGAAAAGCTGTGAAAATAAAATGATTTTTTCATGCATTTTGGCAGACGTGCCCACATTGTTTTCGTATGAATACCTTGAAGGGTCAGGTACTTCATGCAACGTTGTTTCATTGTGCCTTGATGGACAATGAAGTCCATATGCCTGGGTTGTTGTGCCTTGTGTTGGAAAGTATGCTATGGACATCCACACACGTTGATCAGTGTGCCAGGAGTTTTGGGCAGTGCTATGGAAAAACACGTGCCTTGTTGGCAATCGAGCCTGATCAGCTTATCTTTTAAAGAAGTTGGGATCTCCAGAGATTAGAATATAACATTGAAATATAGAAGTGCCATATGATTTCAAAAATGACGGTGAATTCTGTGATATTATGCTTTTACTGAAAATTATATGTTGAATATGATTGATTATTTGTAATTGTTGTTTGTGTATTGGGCTTCTAGTTGTCATAGTTCATCCATATATTGGTATCTCACCTTACAATATATCAGGTTATCCTGGCTCTTTGATGATGTACTTTAGTACACAAGGGCGAGTGGTGCCAAGATGTTCTAACCTCGCATGGGGACTTTAATCCCGCAACCTTGAAGAGGTTGGTGAAGGTTAAAATGGTGAGAACTACGGAGTTCTTTGTAGTTGATGTCTTTTAGAATGACTAACTTAGGATTTTTCGTTGGGTTATATGTTTTAAGGAAGTCGGTTTATGTGGTCTGAAAACCTTTTTGAATTCTGTTGTAAATAATGAAGTATTTTTAAGAGAAATATGTACATTATAGAAGAGTTGTTTTTGAATAAAATCAGTCTATGCATGTTGGTAAATATAATATAGTTCGTACTATTGTGTTGTGCACTCTATTCTATTTTTAATACTTTGTCGAAAAGAAAATATTTTACCCCCATATTTTCAGACTGATGAAAATAATAGAAGTTTTTCCAAAAGCAACCAGTAAACTTCCCTTTAATTTATTTCCACAAGTGATTAGGAGGTAATGCCCAACGGGGGTGTTACATTGGTGGTATCAGAGCTGGTCGAGTCTTTCGGGAACTTGGGGAATAGGTCCATTATATTTTTTTGTGTGATCTCTGTTTGGTTATTATTTGAATTGTTTCCTTGTCGAAACAATGTGTGTTGACGTACTGGTAGGTGTGTTTTGATGGGTTCTGTTGTGGTCGAGACCATATGAGAACTCATGATTAGTAAATGGTACGTTAAATCATGTTGACATGTTTGTTCATCCTTTCGAGATGGTGTCAGACATTTGAATGAAGTACCCGTTGGGGAAGATTTTCCGGGAGTATTCCTTGAGAATGTTCCAGGTTTGTCCCTGCGAAAGATTTTGAGTTTCGACTAATCTAGTTCCTAGATTCAATCGGATCTCCATTGCTTCGTGTAGGATATCGCCTCCAAAGTTAGTCAAGTTAGATGACTTGACTTAAAGGGGAGCTTGATGTCAGAACAGTTTATGGGACCAAGTGTGTCCCGTGGGGGAGTATTAGTGATGTTCATAAGGATGAAGCATCACTTTTGTGACAGTGGCTAAAATCCGTATTCTGTTAGGCTAACCGGTTATCTTCAAAGGCGCGTCGGGAAATGTCTAAGATTTCAGAGCCGTTGACTCACCTTATGGGGAAAGATCAACTCTTCACATGATTGAGAGACGGGCTAAGTCATCGGTTATCGTACGCAGTTCAGGGAAGAATGCGGAAGGCATCAACAAACCGGATTAAGCGTGTTTAGAAAGACCTTAGTGCTTGTACGAAGTCGAGTCAAACCAATCCGAATCTTCACTTCTAGAATAAATGCCTCATGTTAAGTAGACTCTTCACTGTACTATTTGATTCTTTATGAAGGTGTCAGTTGACACTCGTTCCTCAAGTCCCTATGATTGTATCAGACAATCGTAGTGAATCAAGTTTGCGTGTGTCAAACAAACTTTCTGAGTCAATTTGAAATTTATCAGGACTTCTAAATTGGTTATACCTATTTCTTGAGTTATTAGCCAAATGATTTATTTGTAACAAAAGCTTCTTGATAAGACTCATGCTAGTCACTTTTACTTTTGGTAAATGTGACCCAGTCCGATTTTGTGAGACTGATTTCCTTTAAAATCATCATTTGGCGAACGTCTAGTACGTTAAATACTCTTAGAGTTAAAACTATCCAAAGAAATTCTAATGGAAGGAGAAACTTTATTAGATTCATGTTTGTAAATGTGTATTGGCCATGCATTTTTACATCCACGAACCTAATTGGAGGATATTTTTCCATAAGAAATGTTCCTGTATCTTTCAAAGTGAGAAATTCTTCTTTAAGCTTTCGAGAAAGTGAAAATCAAGAAACTTCTTTTGTTGAAAATTTATTTCTATGATCTCCAAGACCATGTCTTATTGTAGTTGGAAAGGATTTGTCATCCTTGATCAATCTTACCCTACGTATTCTTCCAAAACGTCATTGACATGTGACCTACCTCAAGAGTCATAAGAATGGGTATCTGATTCAAATCAGCATGTTAGAATTAGTCGAGTACAGTGAAAAAGAGATAGTTTGACGTTTGAGACCTCCCTTGCTAAAGATGTTGGCATCGTAATGAAAGTTGTTATGGGTTTCCTTTGTACCTTCAAGAGTTATTTGAGTGATCGTGGGCAGGTTGATGAAGTCAACACCCTTCTTAGCCGTTAAGATCCATTATGGAATGGAGATGCTAACCGAATTTTGTATCAGAGGACTGATCAAGCTTCATGGAGTACCTTTAGGTATCTTTTCAAATGAAGATCCGAAGTTTGCCAATGTTCATCGTTAAAGACCGCTCTAAATGTGGAGGGTCAGGTTGAGGCTAAGTCCAACTAATCACACTCAACTCGATGGACAAGTAAGAAACGGTCTATCTTTAGCATATTAGTGGAAAGTAGGTTTAACACCTAAGCATGATCATTCCTATAGTAGAAGTTTTATTGAGAAATGGAGCTATTTTACAAGTGAGAAATCCTAAGCTAGACGTCATGAAGTAAGACGATTTCAATGGATTTTATCATGATTTGAGACAGAATGTTACTAAAGGAAGTCTAGAGAAATGATTTGAACTTTAGAAAGTTGGTTTGGAGTGAACGTAGTATTTAACTACGATCACCTCTTTAGCTGGATAAATAAGAAATGACGAAAGTCTTGTTAAGGTATAGTTGTGATTAATAAGATGTGAATCATCAATAACAGCAAGTGAGGAAATTATTATGAATCAAATGCGAGCCAGAAATACCATTAAAGGAATGTATGGAAATGATTAATGTCTGTGGTTGAGATTGGTGGTATGAGTTTGAAGATTTATAAGAAGGTGTCTATAGCAGTAAAGATGAGTTCTCCAGTAGAACTAAGTTGTTAGAAAAGTTCAAGATTTATTATTTTGGATAATTCAAATCGAGGTAATCTCTTTTTGATTGTAGTTACATGGGAGAGTATAATCATGTTCTTTAAGATTGAAATGCATGATTATGATATAGTTTGGAATAGTATAATATGTTCAACGGAAAAACTAAGACTATGATGGTATATCTTGAATAGGAACTGATGTGTGTGTTATGAACAGAAGGTGAATAGTAATTCCACTCAAGTGAATTCGAGCGAGGGGGATAAGCTCTGGTGGAAATTAAGTTTCTGAAAAAGATCAGAATTGATGAGTTAGATAATCCTATCCAACAAGGTTTCTTGTTTATTTCAGTTTACCTTAAGAAGTATTACGATGTTTTGATTGAAGACTTGAGGTATGTGATTTTGATAGAGTCTGGAAAAGTAGATTAGGATTAGAGGAGCTAAGATTATAGATGTATACCTTGAGTAATAAGTTGATAACTGATATGTATGCTATAAGAGAAGTGAGAATCTTAGTTTAAATCTTGCTGTTAAAGGTAATAGTTAAGAAGGTCGGAGGGAAATTATTCCAAATGGATTAGTATTGAGGAAGAGGAGATCAGGTTTTAAATTATATCTTTATGTGTGAGAGGTTAAGATGAATCTGTTAAGTACAGGGTGTAAGAGTTGAGGATAAGCAATTTTATGTCGAGGATAAGAAGAACGAAGGATAAGCGTGAACTTTGTTATTAAGTTACGATTGTCACCCAAGGAAGAATTAAATGTATAAAGTACAGTAATGGACCTTGGGGGTAAATTGTGTTATGAGGTTATTGATAGGAGAGTGGTATGCGACGAAAAATACAATATAGGATCTTGGGATACAAGATCCTGTCTAAGTCGGGGTCAAGAAATTTCGAGGACGAAATTTATTTTTAGTGAGGTGGTAATGTAACACCCCGATTTTTCTACTTTGATATAATCTGTGATTATGTGGATAATGGAGTGTTTATTATTATAATCAATAAAGAATTATTTTAATAAACCAAATTTCATTATCATGGATTATTTTATTTTAGTGAAGTGCAGTTAAATTTTCGATAGAAAATTTCAGACGTTTCTAGTCGGAGTTTTTCACTGTCAGTAAAACTCTACTGACCTGAAAAACAATTTTCTTTACGCAAAATAATATTTTAATTTTTATAACTCAATTTTAACTAATTCCATGATTTTAGAAATTAATTCTTTCGATATGAAATTTTCAGGAGGAAAATTAACGAGGTAAAATACGATCGGTTTTTACGATCAAGAAATTAATGGAACCGGGACGAGCAACATTTATAAAAATTATTTTTGGTACAGTTTTGAATAGTTTTGATGTGATTTTGAATAGTGTTGCATTCAAATCACACCATCATAACCTTACATCAAATTATTACATTCAATTTACAAGAAACCCATAAAATATTTAAAAATAAAGAGAGTTTTGTTTAAATAATTTTTGGTACAGAAGTTTAGAGTCATGATGTGAAGAATAGACTTGAGATTGATGTGCATAGTGTTTTTATTTATGTCCATTCATCATTTTATTACACCTTGCAAGAAAGCCATTTTTTTCAATTTAACATTTTGGCTTCATATAATTTTAAATTGAATGAATTTTTTAAAAAATCTCACTCTTCCTTCTTGCCCAAGTAGTGCCCCCTCCCCTCATTTCTCTATAAATACCTCTTCTATTATCCTTTCATCACTTTCTCCATTTCCTCTCCAAATCACTCACTCACACACTCATTTGCTCATCGAACTCATACCGAAATTTTGACCCTCTTCTGTTCTGAAACTCGAACAACTTTCTACATGAAAGTTGTTCCTATTCCTCTCTTATTTCCAACGAGATAAAGTTCATAAAAAACGGATAGGTATACTAGGAGATATGACCAGAACACAAACAGTTCAAAATCCTCAGTATCACAAAAGAACAACAGAAAGAAGGCTCTTTTAGCCCCTGTTATGTTCCGAATCAAGCAAAACCTTCAACAACAAAGTTGTTCCTCTCTTTCTTACATTTCCAACAAACCCAAGTTTATAATTTTTGGATGTGTAGATCGTGAGATACACACAAAATACCACTACATCCTCAAAGTTGTCAACTTTTTTTAAGCTTCTTGTGGATCATTTCTCTTCATTCTTCATCATCTAAGGGTATAACTTTCATCTCTTGCTCTTTATGTCCTCAGAAATCTCTTTTTCATCAACATGCATGTCACTTTTCTTATTTTGCATGTTTATAGTTTTAACTAAAATTTTTTAAGAAAAATCTTTAGAAAAGTCTTTTGAGCTTGGAATTAATTTTCATACACTTATTCTCATCTCTACTATCATTTTAAGCACTTGCATGTCACAAAAGAATTTTCCAAATGGCCGAAAATCCTATGTGGAGCAAAGTAGATGTTTTTGTTAAATTCTCACACACTTGACTTAAAGATCCTCTCACAACTCTTTGTTTGAACCATTATTTGATAATAATAGTTACTATTTTTGGTTGATGTATGTTTGTAGGTATGTTTTTCAGGGTTTAGGACCCTTTCATGATGGTTTTATGGCTTGAGGATGATGCTAGAGTGAAGACAATGACTTGGTATGGATAAACATGGGTAAAATGTAATTCGTAAGCCCATTAGCTTTTATACAAAACATGTTTATGAAAACTAAATATATATTTGGAAAGAAGACTTCTGGGGCTTTCAGTTGTTATATAATATTTAAGTATTTGGATAAGATTTACTAGGTCAAAACACCTGTCAAAGTAGAACTAAATTCTGTCTGCGAAAATATGTACATAGTTGGTTGCATGGTGATTTTAAATATGATTTTGAAAGTTAAAAACTATTATAAAGTTTTCTGGGTTAATACTAAAGTATAACTAAAGTTTGGTTGAATATTTGATATTTTTACATGTGTATGTAAAGAGAAATTTTTTTATAAATTTGCATGTTGGTGAACTCGGATTTCTGAAAAATCCTGTACAATTAGAGGCGGTGTGTGATTTTTAACAAATTAGTGCCTTCGAATTTTGACACGAGACCAACTGCAATGTGTGAATTGGGTACCTTCAAACAAATTTTCAAAAATTTAAAAGGTCATTTGAGTGATCATTCATAATTTAAACCCACTGCTGTTTTGAAAATACTTTATAACAGAGTTCATCATAATTTTTGTGTGAAAAACATGATTTTCAAAATAATATCTTTTAACATGAATCAAGCAAATGGACTATAAAAATATAAAGATATGGGATTAAAGTATATATATGTATACATAAAAGTAAATCATGGATCAAATGTAATCCAAGGATTTTAAAAAGATTGGACATCTCTAGTATCATTTTTCTAGCCATGGCCAAAATTTATACATGGAAAAATAAGGTGACTTTGTTGTTTTAATTTAAGTCATTTGCTTAATTCTTAGACTTGCGGCACGCTGTGGGCAAAGAAAGTTCGCTCTGGCCAGCACCGGAAAAACAAAGACTATTACTACCCGTCGAATAAGGTAAGGGGAGAAAGCCTGAGGGATATTTAAATTATGATAACTATATGCTTGATGTGCTTGATTTTATGTGGTTGTTGAAGTTGACTGTTGATGTGGCTATTTTAGGGAAAATCTTGAATTTTATGACCTTGATGATATGTTGGATTGATTTACTTGTTTGTATGATTAATGATGAATTATAAATATGTGCATTCTGTTGACCATGTTATAATTGTTGTAAGTTGTTTGGTTGTTGCGCGTATTTTGTTGGCTTTGTCTTAATTGTTGTAAGTTGTTTGGTTGTTGCATGGAAGCCTAACCTTTGGTTAGAGCTCAATTATTAATGTAAGATAAAAGCTTTAAGAAAACTTATGAGGAAAGCCACGGAATAAAGATTTTTAATTTTGAAGTAACATCTTGATAAAGGAGAAGGAAAAATATTCTTTTAACGTTTGGTGAAGATTTAAGAATTTTAAAATAAATTTTTTATGGAGATGAAAAGAAATTATTTTGGGAACTTAAGGGATTTCATTTTAAGAAAAATATGAATTTTTGAGAGGACCACAAAGAAAAGTAAGCTCATTTTCAAGTCCTTTCAAAGGAAATTTTCATTTCCAACACCTTTAGAGCAGTTCTCCTCAAAAAGTTTTTTTTTTAGAGTTTTAGAAAAAGGTGGACCTTCTAAAATGAAATGGATTTTTAGATAAGAAAAAGATTTTCTATAACTTAAGATTTTTTTTAATAGATTTCAAAAGTAGTTTTTCAAAGGATTTTATCCAAATTAAAATTATCCAATAACTTGGGTAAGTTGTGAAAGTTTTTGTTTTGTATTTTCACTGAATGAAAAAGAACATTGAAAGGTGAACCTAGTAACCGAGATGTCAGGATGCTAGTGTTTTGAAAGCACGTGGATCTATGATCCGTGTCACGATGTTGTGGACTGCGTGTCCTATGTAAGTTGTTGTGGACGGTGTGTCCTACATACGTTGTTGTGGACTATGTGTCCTACATACACTGTGTCCTATATACATTGTTGTGGACTGTGTCCCATTTACATCGTGATGAACGTGGTGAACGTTGTAAAAGGTGAAATTTGTTTTCTATGACCACAAAGTCCAAGACTGGTGCATCGATCCAGGACTGTTGTGATTAGACACTCGGACTTAAAGTCCTGTGTTGATAATAAGAGTTTTAATACGTTGAAAATTTAAGGAAGGTCGTGAGCCTTGGGGTCCGACAAAGGGAAGAATGAAACACGAAGAAAAGCTGCGAAAATAAAATGATTTTCTCATGCATTTTGGCAGACGTGCCCACGTTGTTTTCGTATGAATACCTTGAAGGGTCAGGTACTTCATGCTACATTGTTTCACTGTGCCTTGATGGACAATGAAGTCCATATGCCTGGGTTGTTGTGCCTTGTGTTGGGATGTTCAACACAGGGGAAGGTTGTCCGAGAGTAAGACGATCTGACCGATCACGGTGATTCATCCGAGAGTTAGGTGAATCGTGCGCCCCCGCGGTGAGTGTCAGTGTTGGTGCTTATTGGCCAATGTGGATATGTGACTCGGAAGTTGACTTCCGGAGATAGACTGTATCCACATGCATAATGGAGTAGTGGAGTAGTGCTGTACTGCTCAACATATGTTGGTTGAATTAATATGTTGATGTGAATGTATATTGATGCCTATATTTATATATGTTGTCCTTGCTATGCTATGTTCTAATGTATGGTCATCTTACTTCCTATCTCTATGCCGATTTGTTTATATGTTTTCTTACTCCCCGTTCTCCTTGTTTTTGTTTGCTATGTGTCTTTTATGCAGAGGACGATGAGCAGCCAGTGGAGGAGTGACTCTGAGGAGCCGCGACTCTAGTTAAGATTTCCCAGTTTTTTACAGTTTGTTTTTGGTTCAGTTTAGTTGTATTCCGGTGGATTATTTCGGAATGGTTATACTAGCTCTTTATGTGACATTGGGGTTGGGTTTTCGTTTATGTTTGTTTTATTGTTATGTTCCTTTTTAAAACTACTTTTATTTCCGCGTTTGAGATTTGTGACAATGTGGTACCCTTTACGCATTGTTTTTCATTTTAAAATAAATGATTATGAATGTTTTATTTAATTGTTCCTTTTTACGTCTTAAAATGATTTAATATTACATACGGGGTAGAGGGTGTCACACCAGAGTAAAGAGCTGCTTTAGGGAAGGGGTTTAGAGAAGATTTTTCTACCGTAAAATATGATTCTTAAAAGTGTCACAATGAGGGTTAATTCGGAACCCTCACACAAAGCCTCCTATTTCTAGAATCTGACCCCGAGCACGGTCGTGTTTCCCTTAAGCACGACCATGCTTATGACGAGCACGGACTGATAGAAAGCATGTCAACCGAGTGTGTTTTCGACACGGTCGTGCTCCCCATTGTGCATGGCCGTGCTTTTGGCTCCAGCTGCCACAAATCACGCCTTGAGCACGGGCGTGCTGATACATCAGAGAGGGATTTTTCAGCTTAAAATCCCACTTAGCCCATTTTTTAACATTTTTAAACACACTTCTACCAAGAAAACATGCAAACAAACATAGAGAAGCGCTTATAACGAAAAACGAGGTGTTACAATTCCACCCCCTTATAAAAATTTCGTCCTCGAAATTTCTACTTACCTCGAACAAAAAGGGGCGGATACGCCTCAATCATTTTGTTCTCCAGCTCCCAAGTAGCACTTTCCTCGGTAGCCCTACTCCAAATGACTTTAACCAAGGGAATCTCATTTCTCTTAGCTACTTTACCCTCCGATCCTCAACTCGACGGGGTAGTACCTCAAAAGTCAAGTTCTCTTTCAACTGAATTGTATCGGGTACTATCACGTGACTTGGATGATGAATGTACTTACGAAGTCGTGACACATGAAAAACATTGTGAAGTTTGGACATGAAAGGTGGCAAGGCTATTTGGTAAGCAACTTCCGACTCTTTTAAGGATTTGGTAAGGATCGATGAATTTGGGAGGCAGTTTCTTTGCTTTCATTACTCTACCAACCTCGGTCGTAGGAGTAACTCGCAAAAACACATGGTCACCCTCATGGAATTCGAGAGACTTCCTTCTCTTGTCATGATAGCTCTTTCGCCGACTCTGCCACTCTCATCTTTTCTTGAATGATCCTTACTTTCTCTATGGTATCTTGCACTATCTCGGGTCCAAATAACTTTAACCAAGGGAATCTCCTTGCCTCTTAGCTGCTTTACCCTCTGATCAGCCTCTGGCTAGTCTAGTTTTATAACTAGAAAAACCTTGGCTTGGTGCTAATTTTATATCATTTCCGCCCAAATTAGACTTGATTGTCTTTAAGCAGCATTTTGAGTCTGTAAAGTATTTTTAGGTTAATTTGGTTGATTTAGAGTTAAATAAAGCACTTATGCTATTTTCTGTTTTCAGGTTAATAAAAAGAAATAAATCTGGAGCTTTCACACCGCGAGAAGGCATTCGCCTCGCGAACCTGAAGGTGACTGTGCCAGAAAATTTGCAACCTTTCTGTCTCGCCCCGCGAATCAATTACTCGCCTCGCGAGAGTGAAGACCAGAAGCCATGACTTTTCCATTCCTCGCCTCGTGAGCCGTACTTCGCCTCGCGAGAAGACCAAACGATGCAGAAATTCGCGTCGCAAGACAGTGTTCGCCTCGCGAGTCCGCGGATTCCAGAAGCTCTATATAAGCCTGTTTGAAGGCAGAACAGACATCATCTGGTTTTTATCTTTTGTTTTTCTTTTAGTTTAGATAGCTGTTTCACTTTTGTAATGGAGAACTAGTCTCCTTGGTTAATCTACTGTGATTGGTTTCCATTTACATTTGAGGTTCTGTAATTCCTGTTTTAATTGCTTTTCTCTTTTCAAAACTATGCTATATATTTCTGTTTGCTTAATTCAGGAATGTATAGTGTTGTATTGATTTATTTCGGTGATGTTATGTTCCTATATAAAATCGTGTTTGCTTAATTCGCGTGTGTTCATTCATGTTCGCTTAGTTCATGAGGGCTTAACCCCGTTTGCTTAATTCGGGAATAGGGACATATATCTGTAGTAGTGGTTTCGCTTGTAAATTGTTGCTACAACCGGGAGGGTATTAGAATCTGCTTAGGGCTTGGAATTATATCAACCAATGATAGTGGGAAACCGAGAACAGTAGGTTGATCGTCTTTAGTTTATTTGTTAATCTCTTAAACTGCTCTGTTTTCATTGTTCTGTTTTGTTTCGTTTCTTATTTGCATTCACTCCAAACCCCCCAAAACTGATTTGTTTTCTGTTAATAATAGCAACCTAAGAGTCCTTGTGAGACGACATCCGAGTTGTCGCTTCCCTATCTACATATTTTTGTAAACGCTCGTTCTTTTTGGCGCGTGGCGACAGCGCGACCAAAAATTGGCGCCGTTGCCGGGGACTCTTGTTGTGTTATTAGCAGAAAATAAATAAAAAAAAAACATTTTTGCTGAATTTGTCTGGTTATGGATCTCACTGATAGGCTCACTTATATGAAGCAATTGTTTCAGCAGACACAGTTTTGTGGCATGTGCGGCTCTCCTGAGCACCTGTATGAGGCATGCCCCATTCTGACAGATGCTACTTATTGGCCTCGAGCTTATACATTCCATCCTGACAATCAAGGCAAAAAACTTGAGGATAATGAAGAACCTGTGGAATCAAATGCATGTGTTGAAAGTGATGGGATGGATGAACCGTGCGCTGAAATTCCAGACAATCAGACTTTTACTAATTCAGTTTCTTTTACTACATGTACTAACTGTACTGACACTAAGCCGTGTGCTGTTTGTGCCGAGTTTCTTGATTCTATTTTGCAGGGTGATAGTGTGAGTGAAGCTGATTGTTCATCCGAAGCTCTTGACATCATGGCTACTCCAAATATGCCATCCATTGAGCAGCCACCCTCCTCAGTTTCTTGTACTGTATTTACTGACTGTACTAACTCTAACCTTTCTGTGGTGTGTACTGAGATTTCTGTAGGTTTAACAAGTGATGAATCTGGTAAAGCAATGGATGAAGACCTTGAAGAAGTTGAAGCAGCACCGGAGACCCCAGCTACCTATCTGCCACCTCCCCCTGTGGAACCACCAGTGATGGACTTCAAGCCTTTGGATTTTTCACCATGGCCAGTCCAAGAGGTTGAACCCCGATTCTATTGGGAGGACTTCATGGACAAAGTTGAGAAAGAAGTCAATTGTGACCTGATAGGGAGTGAAAAGTCCGCCGCACTCGGTGGAGTTACTAAGATTATCAAGTGTCCGCTCTCATACTTATGCTGTAGGCCATGGGATCCGGGAGGATCATACTGTACTTTGAGTATTCCGTGGCCACTGTATCACAGACAATGGGATCCTGGTGGAATCACCCCCCAATGAGTTTTTCTGAACCTTGCTCTTTTTTATTTTCTTTTCCTTGCTTTATTTCTGTTTTGTTTTCAATAAAGCTCCTGAATAATTTGAGAAGCTCAGGAGTTGTGTTGAGTCTTTTGTTGGCAAGTTGCTGGGTTTTTATTAATTTTGCATAGATTGATTGCATGTTATGTGTTGACTGTTTTCCCCCTAGATTTTGAATTTTTTTTTTTGAAAAGTGATCCCCATGTGATTGAAAACTGAACTTTGAGATTTTGTTATGATGGCATGATTTATGATAAGTTTGGGGTGATGGGAAACACACATTAAGGATAGAATCTCTATCAAACAATTTGCATGAATGTCCAGGTGAGGTTTTGAGCCTCCAACATGTTTTTGACTGTGTGAGAATCACTTTTTAAGTTGCACTTTCCTGAATTTGCTTGAATCTCTTTATGGTTTGCATGTTTATGTGTTTGCTTCAGATGATTTAGGCATCTTCTTTGTAAATAGCTACTTAGCCTAAAATAACCATCCCTAATGCATGTTCCCTAGTTAGCCCCTTTGAGCCTAATTAGCTTATTGTTCTTGATAACCTTATGTTACAAGCCTAAAATCTGAAAAACCATGTTAACCCGATCTTAGGATTAGGAGAGCATGAATCCTTAGCAAGAGAATGGTTGCAAGAAACTAAGTTTGGGGTGGCTACCAGGTGCAATGTGTTGTTTGGGATTGGGAAAAAGAAAAAAAATACAATAAAAAGGTTGGAGCCAAAGGCCAAGAAAAGAAAAAAAAAGAAAGAAAGAAAAAAAAAAGAGAGAAGAAAAGCAAAGTGTAAAAATGAAAAAATAAAAAAAAATAAAAAAAATAAAAAATTAAAAAAAAGTATAAAAGTATTAGAAAAAAAGGCTGCAGTCACCCAAGGCAAAAAGATGAAAGAGAAAAGGAACTTGAGTGGGATTTCAATGTTTTGAAGTGTTCATGCTCTCTTAGTTCCTAGGGTCTTCAGCCTAGTTCCTTTGTAAATCCTACCCTTAGCCAGGCCCCATTACAACCCATAAAAGACCTTTTGATGTTGCATGCATGTTTTCTGTGGGAATCATTTGGAGATGAAAATCAAATTTATGGGAAGTGCTCTTAAAAGTGAAATTGAGGGAAATGTTGTTAGCCTGACACAAACTGAGCGATTGAGTGAACACTAAATGCCCTTGTGAGGAAGGCAGTTGTTTGAATTTGGTGATCTCTCTTTTGTGTGTAACTTGGATCCCCTGCTTAGATTAATGATTGTTTGAATGATGAAAATTCTCAATTGTTTAGTATAAATGATTGTGGGGATTACTTTGTTTGAAGGGGGAACATTGTAGGAAAAATTGTTTTGATGAATTGCTTGAAATCTGTGCGAAAGTTGATTGAATCATTAAGCTTGCCAAGTCTGAGTCCTTTTTAAGTTTTTGAGTTTTAGTTTGCTTGGGGACAAGCAAAGTTTATGTTTGGGGTATTTTGATCAGCCTCTGGCTAGTCTAGTTTTATAACTAGAAAAACCTTGGCTTTGTGCTAATTTTATATCATTTCCGCCCAAATTAGACTTGATTGTCTTTAAGCAGCATTTTGAGTCTGTAAAGTATTTTTAGGTTAATTTGGTTGATTTAGAGTTAAATAAAGCACTTATGCTATTTTCTGTTTTCAGGTTAATAAAAAGAAATAAATCTGGAGCTTTCGCCCCGCGAGAAGGCATTCGCCTCGCGAACCTGAAGGTGACTGTGCCAGAAAATTTGCAACCTTTCTGTCTCGCCCCGCGAATCAATTACTCGCCTCGCGAGAGTGAAGACCAGAAGCCATGACTTTTCCATTCCTTGCCTCGTGAGCCGTACTTCGCCTTGCGAGAAGACCAAACGATGCAGAAATTCGCGTCGCAAGACAGTGTTCGCCTCGCGAGTCCGCGGATTCCAGAAGCTCTATATAAGCCTGTTTGAAGGCAGAACAGACATCATCTGGTTTTTATCTTTTGTTTTTCTTTTAGTTTAGATAGCTGTTTCACTTTTGTAATGGAGAACTAGTCTCCTTGGTTAATCTACTGTGATTGGTTTCCATTTACATTTGAGGTTCTGTAATTCCTGTTTTAATTGCTTTTCTCTTTTCAAAACTATGCTATATATTTCTGTTTGCTTAATTCAGGAATGTATAGTGTTGTATTGATTTATTTCGGTGATGTTATGTTCCTATATAAAATCGTGTTTGCTTAATTCGCGTGTGTTCATTCATGTTCGCTTAGTTCATGAGGGCTTAACCCCGTTTGCTTAATTCGGGAATAGGGACATATATATGTAGTAGTGGTTTCGCTTGTAAATTGTTGCTACAACCGGGAGGGGATTAGAATCTGCTTAGGGCTTGGAATTATATCAACCAATGATAGTGGGAAACCGAGAACAGTAGGTTAATCGTCTTTAGTTTATTTGTTAATCTCTTAAACTGCTATGTTTTCATTGTTCTGTTTTGTTTCGTTTCTTATTTGCATTCACTCCAAACCCCCCAAAACTGATTTTTTTCTGTTAATAATAGCAACCTAAGAGTCCTTGTGAGACGACATCCGAGTTGTCGCTTCCCTATCTACATATTTTTGTAAACGCTCGTTCTTTTTGGCGCGTGGCGACAGCGCGACCACCCTCCGATCCTCAACTCGACGGGGTAGTACCTCAAAAGTCAAGTTCTCTTTCAACTGAATTGTATCGGGTACTTTGGACAAGAAAGGTGGCAAGGCTATTTGGTAAGAAACTTCCAAGTCTTTTAAGGATTTGGTAAGGGCCGATGAATTTGGGAGTAAGTTTCTTTGCTTTCATTACTCTACCAACCCCTGTTGTAGGAGTAACTCGCAAAAACACATGGTCACCCTTTTGGAATTCGAGAGACTTGCTTCTCTTGTCATGATAGCTCTTTTTCCCACTTTGTGCCACTCTCATCTTTTCCTGAATGATCCTTACTTTCTCTTTGGTCTCTTGCACTATCTCGGGTCCTAGTACCACATTGTCACTAGATCCATTCCAACACAAGGGTGTCCTACATCTCCTCCCGTAAAGGGCTTCATAGGGAGCCATCCCAATACTGGAATGGAAACTATTGTTGTAGGTGAACTCTATTAGGGGGAAAAACTTGTCCCAGCTACCCGACTGTTCTAGCACACAAGCTCTCAGCAAGTCCTCTAACGACTGGATGGTTCTCTCAGACTGACCATCAGTCTGTGGGTGGTAAGCTGAACTAAGTCTAAGCTTTGTCCTTAAAGCCTCATGAAAGCTATTCCAGAACCTAGAGGTAAATCTAGGGTCTCTATCTGACACTATGCTAGAGGGTACACCATGTAACCTAACTATCTCTTTGATGTACAACCTGGTCAACTTCTCTAAGGAATATTCCATGTTCATAGGAATGAAATGTGCACACTTAGTCAATCTATCCACAATGACCCATATAGCATCACAACCAGCTGGAGTCCTAGGGAGTCCAAACACAAAGTCCATAGAGATACTATCTCACTTCCATTATAGGATAATCAAAGGTTGCAGCTTACATGAAGGTTTTTGGTGTTCTATGTTAGCCTTCTGGCACACTAAACATGCATAGACAAATTCAGTTACATCTTTTTTCATCCTAGGCCACCCAAACATGCTCTTAAGATACTGGTACATCTAAGTGGCACCTGGGTGGACACTCAAACCACTCCTATGTCCTTCCTCGAGGATCAACTTCCTAAGCTCAGGAACATCCGATATGCAAACTCTATCCTTGAACCTCAAAACTCCATCACTTCCTTCATTAAAATTAAGGTCTCTACCATGAGCAAGCAATACACTCTGATCAAAGAGAAACTTATCTATCTTCTGACCTTCTCTCACCCGATCCATCAAACTATTGGTAACTTTCAAAGTTCCAAGACTAATACTCTTAGGGGTCATTTCCCATGCCAAGCATTAGTCTCTAAATTCCTCAATCAAATCCATCTCCCTAACCATAAAAGCGGAGACGTACAAGGTTTTCCTACTCAAGGCATCTGCCACTACATTGGCCTTTTCTGGGTGTAGGTTAACTCAAAATCATAATCCTTAAGAAAACTCCATCCACCTACGATGCCTCATATTCAACTCCTTCTGATCGAAAAGGTATCTCAAACTCTTATGATACTAAAGACCTCAAACCTCGCTCCATAAAGATAATGCCTCCAAATATTTAAGGCAAACACTATAGCCCTTAATTCTAGGTCATGGGTAGGTAGTTTTTTTCATGGGTTTTTAGATGCCTAGAAGCATAAGCCACTACCTTACCATCCTGCATCAACACTCCACCTAAACCTTGCTTAGAAGCATCGCAATACACTATGAAAGGTCTACTAGGATCGAGTAAAACTAACAGTGGTGCTGATGTCAACCTATCCTTCAAGATCTGGAAATTCTCCTCACACTGAGAGTCCCACACAAAGAGTTGTCCCTTCTTGGTTAAAAGGGTAAAGCTATCTTAGAGAAACCCTCTATGAACCTCCTATAGTACCCCGCTAAACCCAAGAAACTCCTAATATCGGTTACTGACTTTGGCCCTTCCCACTAGAGCACCGTCTCTACCTTAGCTGGATCCACGGCTATCCCAACTTTAAGAATAACGTGGCCTAAGAAACTCACCTCCTCTTACCAAAACTCGCACTTAGACAACATAGCATACAATTACTTCTCCTTAAGGATCTACAAGATAACCCTAAAGTGTTCCTCATGTTCCTCCATGGTCTTGAAGTACACTAAGATGTCATCTATGAAAACCACCACAAACTTATCCAAGTAAGGGTTAAATGTCTTGTTCATATAATCCATGAACACAGCAGGAGCATAACTAAATACTCATAGTGACCATAACGCGTCCTAAACGCTGTCTTCGGAATGTCATAACTAAATACTCATAGTGATCATAACGCGTCCTAAACGCTATCTTCGGAATGTCCTCAGACTTAACCCGAATCTGATGGTACCTTGACCTCAAATCTATCTTAGAGAAGACACACGCTCCTGTCAACTGGTCCATAAGGTCATCAATCCTAGGGAGGGGATATCAGTTCTTAATGGTCACTTTGTTGAGCAGTCGATAGTCGACATTCAACCTCATGCTACCATCCTTCTTCTTCACCAACAACACCGACGCTTCCCATGGGGACAAGCTAGGTCTAATGAACTGCTTCTGGATAAGGTCCTCTATCTATTTCTTCAACTCGGTTAGTTCTAGAGGAGACATCCTATAAGGTGCTATAGATATGGGTCCCGTTCCTGACACTAGGTCTATGGTAAATTCAACATCTCACTCTGGGGGCAAATTATAAACATCTCCCTGGAATACTTCTAGAAACTCTGGAACAACAGGCACACATCCAATATCAGGCTTACTCTCTATTTCCAGGGAAGACAACATCATGTATACTTGGACCTCTTCTTTCATAGAGTCCTTAACTTGGTTGGTAGAGAGAAATCTAGGATCCTTAGACCCCACTGAGTTCCAAAAACTATGGTTTTATCATAACAGTTCAAAAGGACGTGGTTGGAAGATAACCAGTCCATGCCAAGAATAATATCAAGTACTTTCAAGGGCAAGCATACAATATCAACAATAAAGTTCCTACCATCAATGGTAATAAAGCAATTCTTGCATGCATGTTAAGTAAGAACATGTTTATTTGTGGGTGTAGCAAAAATTAAATCATACTCAAGTAGGGTCACAGGCAGTTTAAACTTTTTGACACAGTCATATGATATAAACGAGTGAGTTGCACCCGAATCATACAAAACAGCTAAAGGTGTCCCATCGATAAGGCACATACCTTGGATCAAGTCCTCAAACTAGGAGGCCTCAGCTCCACTAAGATTAAAGACCCTTCTAGTGGTCTTCAGTCGGTTGGCTTGGGATTTTCGATTCTGGCTAGCATTCTATGGTTCTGACTTTCCTCCCTCGCAGTCCTACCGATGTGACCAGATTTGCCACATTTGAAGCAGATGACATCGGTCTCCTTACACTGAGTAGTGAAATGATCTGGTTTGCCGCACTTGTCACATCTCATGGGTTTAGGAGCTGAAGAATTCCAACCCCTAGAACTATCTGAAGAAAAATGTGACTTCTTGCTGATAACTCTTTGAATGAAGAGTTATTTTGCTCCTTTTTATTCTTAATTGTTGCTTTCTTTGAGGTTTAGGTTTATGTTTGTACCAGTAATTACTAAGTTTGTAAATACGTGTGTTGAAGCTTGGTAATGTTAGCTCATTTTCTCTTGTGATTCTATATCATTATCTCAAATTTTTGTGTCTACATATGCAGAGAAATTGCTCGAGCAAGGCTGAAGCATGAATAAACAAGTTCTTGAATGCTGCAGTAGAGACTACTTCCCAATGGCTCTGTACTAGAAGACAAAGCTGACCAGGACATATTTTCTCTCTCCTCACAAGCACTGATACCTCTGAAATGTCGAGCCAATGCGCGTAGGGATCAACTATCCTACACTTTTGTATTATAGTAGCTGTTGATTATGTGTCTAAATGGGTGGAGGCTGTGGCTACAATAAAATATGATGCTAGGGTGGTGACAAAGTTCTTACAAAAAAATATTTTTTCTAGATTTCCCACCCCTAGAGTTATCATAAGTGATGAAAGTTTGCAATCAATTTTTTTTTCCAGACTACTTGCAAAATATGGAGTTAAACATGAAGTAGGTATTGCCTACCATCCCCAAACTAATGGACAAGCTGAGTTGTCTAACAGGGAGATCAAAAGAATTCTGGAAAAGATGGTTAATCCCACAAGGAAGGATTGGTCCACACACCTAGCTGAAGCCTTGTGGGCATACAAAACTGCATTCAAGACCCCCTGGGAATGTCCCCATATAAATTGGTGTATGGGAAGGCTTGCCATTTGCCCTTGGAATTGCAACACAAAGCTTTATGGGCAGTCAAAAAACTGAATTTTGATCTTCAATCTGCGGGACAGCTCGTATGAGGCAACTTAATGAACTAGAAGAGCATAGGTTGTTTTCCTATGAAAATGCTGAAGCCTACAAACCAAAAACTAAAGCTTGGCATGACAAAAAGATCCATCACAGATCATTTCATGAAGGAGAACAAGTCCTGTTGTTTAACTCAAGGCTGAAACTCTTCCCAGGCAAGCTTAAATCAAGATGGTCCGGCCCATTCAAAATCATGAAAGTCTATCCACATGGGGCTGTGGATTTGCTAGATGCAGAGAGTGGCAGAGAATTCAAAGCTAATGGTTAGAGAATCAAGCACTATTTTGGTGAACCTTTAAACAGAATGAAGGTTACCATCACTCTTGAAGACACTCAATGATGCTGCAACATGGTCTGGCCGAGGACCTTATAAACCAAGCGCTCATGGGAGGCAGCCCATCAATAAATTCAAATAGTGTCTAGTTGTGCTTGAGCATTACAAGGCCAAGCAATGAATAATTAGGAAGTAAAGGAGAAAAGAAGTGAGTTCGGGTTGTAGCAAGAACAAGGAACAAATTTGTTGTGGAGCAATGCTACATCATGCCCCCAAATTCTGAGTGTAGGAAGGACATTATTTTTTTTGGAAAAGAACCAACACCGAACACAGGTACAAGGTGGGGGCCAACGCGCGTTTTGTCTGTAGTGGATAAAAGTAGTTGGACAGTTTTTGAAAATTTTGAAAATGGAATTAATGAGTGGGATGTGGAGAGAGAAGATCACGAGCTCCTATAATAAACCAACCAATCGTACAACCCCTCTCTCCTTCTCCACTTTATTGCCTTCTCTCCCACGCCTCACCACCCTAAGTAACCAATCCACACCCTACCCTGACACATTAAATAGCCGCACCTTTCTTCACTCTCCCACTACACTCTGCAACTTCTCCTTCTTTCTCCACTCACGAAGCCATAACTGCTCCAAACACACACTCTTAAGCTCACCAAACCACACCACCATGACAACCAAAAAAGGAGGCCGTGTCAAACACCGTGCCATCAAGAACTCCGCACCCACTTCTGCTACAGAGAAAGACCAACTCACCTCTTGGACCAGTGTTGAGGCTCGACAGAAATTTGAAAATGAAACCCTCAGTCGTAACCTTCATCCAGAGAAAGGATTCAAGTACGGGAAGGGTGTAAACTGGGGAATATTGCCTAGTTGGTGGAGGTTATAGATGCTCACAGCTGGAAGACCTTTGCTGAGCACTCTGATGGGTACTGTACCCAGTTGGTGTGGGATTTTTATGCTAACATCGGTTCAGAGAACCAAACTTTTGTGGTCATAAGGGGGGAAGGTCTCATTCTCTGTAAAAACCAGCAATCTGCACCTGGAAGTGGAGGAGGTAGAAGATGAGTACCAGGAAATCCTGCAGAAAATGACAGACAAGAAGCTTCAACAGATAAAGAAAGATTTAGCCTTTTATGGAGCTGAGTGGATCCATCATCCTAAAGGCCAAATAAAGCTCCCCAGGGCTATGATGCAGTCCTTAGCGAAAATCAGGTATCATTTTCTCAAATACTCTCTCTCCCCTACTGCTCACCTTGAAACAGTGGATAACGAACGCTTAGTCCTTCCACTACATCATGAAGAAGAAAAAGATCATTGCGTGGGAGATAATCAAGGACCAGATCTCCTCTTGTGCCATGAAACACAAAGGAAATCTGATTTTTCCATGCTTGATTACTGACCTCTGCTTAGAGCAAGGAATGGAGTATAATCCTGGAGAGGGACTAGAGAAGAACTCAAGTACCATTGATATGAGCTGCATTCTGAGGATGGACTCCAACTCTGACAAACTTGGATCAAGGGAAAATAAACCACCCAGAGCAAGCACCCCAAAGCAGCAGGCTCACTCTTGGATGCTAGAGCAGAAGATAGACCAACTGACAGAAATGTTGTAGCAACAAGTGCAGCAAGAAAAAGTTTTTCGGGAGTTTTGCTTTTTCAAGTATCAGTGGGAGAAGCAAACGATGAAGCTCAATAAATGGAAGCTAGAGACCCCCATTCCCCAGTTCCCAAGAGAAATTATGCCACTGATTGAAGAAGATGTCCAAGTCCTATCTGAGAAAGCTATCCTAAACCGTGTTCTTGAGGACCCTGAGATTAACATCATTACCACCCCTTCCAACAGCTCTTCCTCTGACAAGGTGTGGCAGGGCATTCCTCCATCCCAACAACAAGAGGGTATTTTGGCTTTTGAGCCCAAGAAGAAAAAGCAATCTGCACAAAGCTCCCAGCAAGATAGGGGAGTGTAAAAAGACCTCATGCTGCAGCACCAAATAAAGTTCCCCCTATGCCCCTGATGCAGCAAAGGCTGTTGGTTGTGGATCCTGATACTCAAGAAGGGGGGTTAAAATGAGTATGTAAGATTTTTGAAAACTTTTCCCCTTTAAGCAAAAACCGAATCTTTTCTAAAAACTTTTGAAAAGGTTTTGCCAACCAACAAAACAAAATAAGTTTTTGCAAATTTATTTGAATAAAGACTTGATTCTTTAACAAGAAAGATTGATGAAAGATAGTTTTCCAGATAAGAACATGCACAAATCTTCCTTAACTAAAACTTAATCACATGCATTCAACAATTAAAGCAATTAAATGTGTTAAGGGATAGAGAGAAATGCAAACTAAATTTTATCCTGGTTCAGCTACCTCCTCTGGTAACCTACATCCAGTCCCCACAATCTTTTGTGAGTTTCGTCCACTAAAATCAACACAATTACAAAATTCTTTACAAAGCTCACAACTCAACTTCCTTCTACCTAGTGACAGCTTTTCAGTCAAAGCAATCTTGTAATTCCCAAAAGTCCCTTCAACTCTTGTAAAACCTCAGAGTCCCTTCCACTCTTAAATCAAACCTCAGAGAGAAACCTTCTCTATTTTCTCTTCCTTTCTCAGTAAAAAGATTGATTGTACAAATTCAAAGAAATCAGAATGTTACAATTTGAAGCACTATCAGACAAGACTTTAACTATCTCTCTACGAAAAAGCTCTCTTTGAATTTGTGTAATCTTTCAGAAATGTATTGAATTGTTGTACATAAAATGTTTACCCAAGCCTTTATATAGATGTATGTCGAAATAGATCTGTTGGGGACACTTTAAAAGTCAGTTAGAATCATAACAAACTTTTCATCAAAAATTAATTATGTCGGTCAATTGACTACCTAATCGATGTATTAAACAAGATTTGCAATTTTTAAACTGAGTACATCGATTGATCAATCGATTGGATTCTTTATAGTTCTTGATTCTCATTGATACATAGATGTGTACATCGATTGTGTTTTTGAGAATCGTAAGCATCAACAGCCCAGAAGTCTTTACATCGATTGCTCAATCGATTGCATAATCATTTCAAAGGGTCTTTGCCTATGTTTGGGCTTATGCATCGACGTGTCAATCGATTGTTTCTTTGTAATTTCAAGACTTCACTTATGTTCTGTGTTTGCATCAATGTACTAATCGATTGAATGTATATGAAAAACATTTGTGGCCTCTGTTTGGCCTCATTTATCGATGTATCAATCGATTGTATGCTTATTTTAGAAAACACTAGTTTCTGTTTCACTTTTACATCGATGTTCAAATCGATTTACAGAAGCTTGAATTGCATACATATCAAGTTATACTAGAATCAATCGATGTATACATTGATGTATAACATTTATACATTGATGTACACATAGGTTTTCATTAAAAAGTAGTTAATTAACTGAAAGGTACATGGATGTTCACATAGATGTATAGATCTTTAAATTAACCTTTTTATTTTAAGTTCAATTTTAATTTATCAAAACCATTTTTGATTTTGTTATTTAGAGAGAGCTAAATCAAAGAAAATAGGAAAAACTTTTCTTTACATAAATTACTAAGTCCTTTTGCTTGAGATTCCTTGATGATTCTTCATGTAAGTTTTCTTGATCTTCAAGCATTCCAATTGTGATCTTTCCTTTGCCATTTTCTTTCTTCCTTTGATCCTTGGCATCCATTCCTTGCACTTAATGATTCATATATAACATTTAAACTTGGCAAGAGTGTAGTGAATCAAAGTATAATAATTGTCTTAAGTTTGTTCATTAATCAAAACATTCAAGAGTCATTTTCCAACAAACTCCCCCTTTTTGATTGATGACAAACTTACCATACTTTAATATGAAAGAATATCATTGGAAGTAAAAAGCATATATCAGAGTTTAAATGGTGCAGTAGAATTTCATTTATATAATTACTCCCCCTGTCTAATTGACACTTCAAAAACATTTAGGATCAATAAACTTAGGACATTTATTTCATTTAAAAGTTGTATAATTTTAAGTATGGTACCCTTTCCTTTATCCCCTTTGTCATTATCAAAAAGAATATATGGGAGATATAAAGTATATAAAGCATAAACAAGGTACATACTAAAACATCCAATCATTCATCACAAATAG
The DNA here is from genome assembly GCA_030762895.1 of Sophora flavescens. Lineage (NCBI taxonomy): Eukaryota > Viridiplantae > Streptophyta > Magnoliopsida > Fabales > Fabaceae > Sophora > Sophora flavescens. The sequence goes on from CM061065.1 coordinate 34,863,564, forward strand.
CAAATACACATATTGTTCAAGATATTTCAAAAATCAAGGTATATAGAATAGTGGTTCAAAATATTACAAACCATAACATATATAACTTCCTATGCATAATATTAACACAAAGAAGCCCTAATGATCTAAACATCTTCATTGTTGCTTGGCTCTTGAGTGTTTTGTGCAGGAGTTGTAGCTTCAGCTTCATGGTTGCTTTCTTCCTCAAGTGCAAGGTCAAATCACTGAGCTCCAAGTTCTGGAGACTTCACTCAATTGGTGTCACAATCGATTTATATGCAGGGTTGGTCTGAAGAACCCAAAGTAAATCGATGTAACAATCGATGCATAAGCTCTTTCAGAAAGTTATGCAAAAAGGTTCAGATGATAAATCGATGTTGCAATCGATTTATGATAGAAAAAGTTGAGATTTTCATAAATTAGTTGCAGGTTAATCGATGTAAGCATCGATGCATATGGGGCTTCCAGAGAGTCACCTTTTCTGATTTGGTCACATAATTGATGTAGCAATCGCTGTGCTGATGATTCTTAAGACTAATCAGGTGTTGTCAATTGATTTGTAAATCGATGTTCAGGCAAAAAAAATTTAAATTTCTAAGTTTATACACGGATTGCACAATCTGTGTACTAGCTATGGGATATGAATTTTTTCTTAAGCTAATCGATTGGTAAATCGATGCACAAAGAACAAATATCAAGCAATCATGCATTCAACATAAAAAACATCAATCATAGGTTGGATCAATTATCCCCAATTCTCTTCTTATGTAATAGAAACTTTCCTTAGCAAGGGGTTTAGTGATAATATCAGCCAATTGTTTAATAGTATCAACAAATTCAACAACTATATCTCACTTTGTATATGATCTCTTATGAAATGATGTCTTATTTCAACGTGTTTGGTTCTTGAATGCATTATTGGATTTTAAGTTAGGTTTATAGCACTAGTGTTATCACATTTAATAGGCACTTTTCTAATAACACACCATAGTCAATGAGTTGTTGCTTCATCCAAAGGATTTGTGCACAACAACTTCCTGCTGCAACATATTCTACTTCAGAAGTTGACAATGTCACACTTGTTTGTTTCTTACTAAATGAAGAAACTAGTGTGTTTTCTAGTAAGTGACAAGTTCCACTAGTACTCTTTCTATCTAATTTCTAACCAGTAAAATCAGAATCAGAGTAACCTACTAAGTTACATGTTGAGCCTTTAGCCTACCATAAACCCATTTCTTTAGTTCCTAGCAAGTATTTCATGATCCTTTTAACAACAGTTAAGCGAGATTCCTTAGGATTTGATTGATATCTTGCACACATACATACACTAAACATTATGTCAGGTCTACTAGCAGTCAAGTAGAGTAAGGAGCCAATTATACCTCTGTACTTGGAAACATCTACAGTTTTACCTTTCTCATCTTTGTCCAAGTAGCAGGATGGACTCATTAGAGTTACCATTTCCTTTGTATTCTCCATGCCAAAATTCTTCAATAGTTCCTTACAGTACTTTTTTTGACTTGTGAAGGTTCCATCTTTGCATTGTTTGATTTGAAGCCCCAGGAAGAAAGTGAGTTCTCCCATCATGGACATCTCAAACTCATTTTGCATCAACTTAGCAAATTCCTTACACAGTGAGTCATTAGTAGCACCAAAAATAATGTCATCAACATAAATTTGAACAAGTAGTATGTTTTGTGATTTTCTTTTTGTAAAAAGAGTTGTGTCAACCTTTCCTCTAATAAAATCTTTTTGTACTAAAAAGTTACTTAACCATTCATACCAAGCCCTTGGAGCTTGTCGAAGTCCATACAAGGCTTTGGTGAGTTTATAAACATGGTTTGGAAAATCATTCATTTCAGAACCTGGTGGTTGACCAACATATACTTCTTCTTGTATAAAACCATTAAGGAATTTACTCTTAACATCCATTTGATATAATTTGAAATCCATAATACATGCATATGCTAGCAACATTCTAATAGCTTCTAGCCTAGCCACAGGTGCATAAGTTTCATCATAATCTATGCCTTCTTCCTGATTATATCCTTTGTCTACTAACCTAGCCTTATTCCTTATTATAATGCCATTTTCATCAAGTTTGTTCCTAAACACCCATTTTGTACCAATTATCTATTTATCCTTGGGTTTTGGAACAAGTTCCCAAACTTTGTTTTTTTCCAACTGATTTAATTCTTCTTGCATGGCCATGATCCAATTATCATCAACAATAGCATCATTAACAGTTTTTGATTCAATTTGAGAAACAAAAGTCATATTATTGCATGCATTTCTTAAAGAATGTCTAGTAGTTACCCCTTTGGATATTTCACCAATGATGTTGTCCAAGGGATTATTCCTTGCAATCTTCCAATCTTTAGGTAGCTCTTCATTTGGTTCTTCTTATGGATTTTGGGTTACATCATCCATAGTTGCATCATTTTGTCTTTCTTCAATCTGATTTTCTTCTAAATTTCCTGCATCATCATCACAAATGTAACACCCTAGTTTTTACACATATGATTAATTATTTTATTTGGATGTTTATGTTTATTTTGTTATGTGGTTTAGTTGAGTAATTAAATTACTTTTTCAAATTATTTTATTGGGTGCGTTAGCACTGACTTATTTCAGTGAATGCACGCTTACTAGACAATAATTTACATTATTGTCACTATTATTACCAGTACAGAAAAATGTTTTAAATAATATGACTAAGAGAAAAGCATTTTCATATTTTCATTCTATTTAATTTTAGAGTTAAAAATATTTTGGTTTGACATTAATCAGAGATTAAATATTGGACCGTGGATTTTCTTAGTTGATCAATTCAACTATCAATCTCTACGTTATTTCAAATTTTGAAAGTATATATTTATCAACCTTTATTTTTAGATTCAAAAACCAAAAACAGGTATATTTTTAGACTCAATATTTTATCACTAATTTTTTGTACCTATCACTAAATGTTAAGTTAAAAACATAAATACTCTCTCCTTTCCTTCCTACAGACTCGATACTCCCCTTCACCCTTTTATTATCTTCCTTCTCTGCCATCTTCTTCCTTCCTTCACACTTTTTCCTCTCCACCACAAGCCGCCTTCTACTCCATCTCTTCAGCCGCGCGCCGCTGCCTCGGGAGCGCCGTTCGCCGCTGTTTAACACAGGAGAGAAGATGGTGCGACCCAACTCTTTCTCCAGCGTGTTTGGTTCGTCACTCCTCGCTGCACGTTCGGTTCTGGCCACTCCGCCGTCACTACCGCTGCGGTGACGTCTTCTAGCCGCCGTCCATGGTGGATCCACCATTTTTGGTGTGGTTCGAGCTCTCCTTTTCCTTCCCATGAATCTTAGTTTTGTTTATGAATCATGGCAGCTACAAGACTCTCCACCACCACTGCCACCTTGCCAGAGCCGCTGTGATGCCACTGCACCCATGACTGGCCGTCGCAACCTCTTTCTGCCACCTTGGGTGAGTTGCTTCCCCTATGTTTTACTTCTCTTTCAAAACCCCAAATTTCAGTTAAAAACCCTAACCCTAACATTTTGATTTTAGCTTTAGACTTTGAAATTAAATGTGTATTCATGCAATTGAGACTACAAATTGATGTTTTATTAAACTAATTTCATCATTCTAGGATTAGAATGTGTTTTCCCCAATTTAGGATATGAACCCTAAAATTGGTTATGTTTGGTAAAATTAAGTATGCATTTATGAAATTAGGACTTTTAGTTGATGATTCCCAAGTTCATTTTCAAGATCCTTTAATCAAAACAAAGGTTCCTCAAAGGGTATTGTGAATCTTAAGCTCCAAACAAGATTTTCTTTGAAAATGACCTTGTTTGGTAATAAGATTAAGTGTTTAGATCAAATTAGAATGTGTGTTTGATCATGTGTAATTGATTTCTTGATTTCTGGTTGTTGCGCATTGTTGGATTCCCTCTCTGAGACGTTTGACACGGCTATGCTTGCTTGATGGAGTAGATAGTTACACTCTTGGAGCTAACGTGAGCATTAAGACTAGGATCCTTTACTTGTCTTTAAAGGTAAGGGGAGCTTGCCTGACATATTCAATAACTATATGCATTTGTGTATGTGTTTAATTGAGTGTTGTGAATATTATTGTGATATTGAGCCAATACTTGAATAACTTGTTTACTTGAACTATTGTGGTTATTACTTGAAGTTGAACATTACTTGCTTAAAAGTGTTATAAATTATATATATGTGATGAACTGTCATTAACTGTGATATTATCATTATTGTGAATATATTACTATTGATTGAAGTTTGAGAGACCGGACTTGAGTCTGTGCCCAATGACTATAAGGATTAATAGCATTAATTAGCCTTGAATAGAACTTTAAAAGTATTGGTTTCATTTATAAAAGTTCCTTGTTTAAAATGCTTACTTCAAGAGAATAAGATTCTTGTTTTGGAAAGAAAAGTTGAATTGTTTTTTTTTAAGTCAATAAAAACTACCTTTTCATGAAGGAAAAACCCCTTTGAAAATATTTGACTTTATTCCAACAAATATTTCAAAAGCAAACGAATTTCCAAATTGTTTTATAAAAGCATTTGTAAAGAAAAAGATTTTCTCCTAAATGATTTAGAAACGTTTTGGTTACTTGGATAAGTGACCGAGGTTTTGTTTTGGTTTTTGATTTTCACTGAGCGAAAAGTAAGCACATGTGAAAGAGAATCTAGTTCGCGAGACGTCGCCTCTAGTATTCAGTTATAAGCACACAATCTGGGATCCGTGTCAAGAATTATGGGCCAAGGGTCCTAATCATGATATTATGGGCTAGGAGTCCTAATATTGGAATTGAGGACTGTGTGTCCTAATTTCGTTGTTATGGGCTAGGAGTCCTTGTCATGTTGAAATAAACATGGATAAAATTATAATTATTTCTACGACCACAACCTTGGACTGCGGCATCGGTCTAAGGTGTTGTGATTGAGCACTCGGATTGAGCGTCCTGTGTTATTGATTTTCAAGTAATGAAAATTGTGAATAGTAGTTAGCTTTGGGCTTCGACAACGGAAAAGAGTGAACACAAAGAAAAGTCTCGATAATGAAAAGTCTTTTATTCATATGCTTTTCCCCTTAGCAGACATGCTTGAGTTAACCGAATACCCGCATAAAATCTGGTATTAGATGAGGTATACATCCGAATGGCCGTTATAAGGGATTCATGATGATGTTGATCCGGGTGCGTGAGGTGACGGAGACAACTTGCCAATGCGGCATACGAGCCTGATCAACTCTTTCTTTCTTAATGATAAAACGGTGATGGTATCTCATGAGATTAAGTTTAGAGCCTGATGATTGAAGTGTCATGCATTATCTTTATAAAACTGATTGATTCGGGTATGAGACCCACTGATATAACACTTGTTGTTTTATATATGAATAATGCTTAAATGCTAATATGCCAATGTGTTGTATGTATCATGTATATGGTTGTTGTGTGATATATCCATTTGTCGGTATCTCACCCTTACAGATATATCAGGTTTCTTCTGGTTCGCTACCGTACCCTGGGTACTTTAGTACAGATGGTGCAGAGGAGTCTTCCTAAGTCACTCAGAGACTTAGATCTAGTTGTTTGATGAAGTATTTGATTGTGGAATGACCACGTGAGTTTTCCTCAGAAATAACGTTTAGAATGACCAGCTTAGGGTTTGAGACTTAGATTTTTTATAGTACGTAGGAGTATGACTCAGAGAGTCTTTATTTTAAAATGGAATGTTTATGACTCGGAGAGCATCTCTTTTGAATGAAAACCTAAGCTTTTCCTTTTGGTCATGTATAGCTTATTGATGTAACTATTTTTTTTTTGCATATTACTGCCTGGTTGTATTTGGTGTAACTGGAATTTTGGAATGAAAATATAATTATTTTCGCAGGTGTTCTTTTACCTGGGAAGTTCGAATTAGAGAGGAGACTCTGTCGAAATTTTTGTAAAAATACTAGCTTTTATTCAAGTATATCTCTACATTAAATAGACTTGCCAGGCTAGGATTGTAAGTGTAACACCCCGATTTTCGCTGCTTCGTAATATCGGTAATAAATATATAAATATATATATTTTTATCCGAGACATAGAAAATGATTTTGGATAAACCAAGGTCATTTCCTTGTTATACTTATTTTTATAAGGTTACGGAGAAGTTTTTGGTTGAAAATTCAGACGGAAGCCGGTCTACCGTTTTCTGTGTCTTCACTGATAGTAAAAGTTTACTGCTCAGAAGACCTAATTTTGAGTCGTGAACGAGATGAAAAATGTTTTTATCATATTTACTACGATACTGGAAGTTTTGAAAATTTTGGTAAAAAAATTAAAATATTATATTTGTTGCGGGTCTATACGTCGAGATGTCTCTAGGCAGAGCCTGAGTCAGATGAATCGGGAAGTCGGCAACGTAGCAGAGACATTGGATTGACCGACTTGACGAGCATTTATGACGAGTTTATCCTATCATAAATGGCCATAATGGCACATTTATGGCAACATTAAATTTTCTTATGAAATAACCAAAATGCCCTTGTCTTTTTATGACAATCTCTAACAATTGTCATTGGACAAGTTGACCAAACTCTTGCCCAACCCCCATGGCTCCAATACCTTCTTCATTAAGTTTGGTTTCTTCTTCCTTTAAATAGGTTGTCTTCTTCCTTAAGGCATTTTTCCATTTTCATGTTCTTTGGAGCTCATAATTCGCCAGATTTTGATTGGCAATTCTGACCAGTTTCTATTTTGAATCTCGGAAAACTTTCAACATGAAAGTTGTTAATATTTCTCTCTTATTTCCAACGACATAAAGATCATCCAAAACGGATAAGTATGTTGATAGATCCACCCAAAATACTAAAACTGTTCTAAAACCCTAACTATGTTCATCTTCTCCCTTAAGTTTCTCAAGAACATCATGAAAAATTTGTGAAGAACATCATCCAAATCATCATTTTCTTTGATCATTAAGAGGTAGTCTCTCTTAATCTTGCTATTCTAAGATTTTCTCTTCATAAGATTCTTGAGTTTATGCCTTTGATCAACATGTTCTTCATTTGTTTAAAGTTCTTGAAGCTAGATTCAAAAATTCATAACTAATTCTAGAAAAATCCTTTTGACATGAAACCAATTGTTATGATCTTATAATCATCTCTATTTTCATCATCTAGAAGCACAAGATCATGAGAAATTTCCTTATTTGATTTCTGGTCATGGCCGAACCTAGGTTAACTTTGTGTTCTTAGGTTTTGTTTCAATTTCATGCCTTGATTCATGATTATAACTTGATAGTTCTTGTATTCAAGTATATAGAAGATCAAAAATCAAACTTTAACCTATTGATCTCATCAAAACCGAAACCCTAGGTATGAGCACTTGTTGGTTTTATGATTCAAAAGTTGTTTGTAACACTTGAATCTAACTCTAAGTTTTGTATGTTGATTAAATCCAAGAGTTTAGAAATTTTAGAGATTTCTAACCCCAAACTCAGCCCTTGGCCGAAACCCTAGTTCTTGGAACTAGATGAGTTTTAGTTCATGTTCTTGGTTCATAATCTTGGTTTAAGTGCTTAATCATGTTTAAGTTACTTATGGATCATAAATCCCTAAGTTAACAAAATTTTAACTTTCCTAACCTAGAAAAGTTGTTGAGGCCGAACCTTAACCTCCATGAGTCAAGTATGTTTTTGTTTGATTTGATTTATTTTGGTTGCAATTCGTTTGAAGGAAACAACTGAGTTAACCGATTTACGCTGACGGAGAGGAAAAATCGGATCGGGATCAGGAGATTAACAGGAACGGTTAGTTCAATCTTCAAGAGGTAAGGGGGGACTTGCCATGATGGATTTTTCTCAATAACTATTTGCTTGTAGTGTGGGTTATATGATTTATATGTGGTTGTGATTATTTGTTTATGTGGCTTACGTTGTGTTGTTATCTGTGCATCGGTGATTTATCTGCTTTTAATTGATTTAATTATCTGCAGTAGTATAGTATGTTGCTATGATGCATGATCTGCCTGGTGATATAATTATGATGATATTGTTGAATGATGAATGTTGGATGATATTTTTGAATGATGAATGTTGAATGTTGTTTGAGAGGCCTGACAGTGGTCAGTGCACAACCGATTAATCATATAAAAGATTTAATAAGCTGTGAAAATTATATTCAACGTTTTATGGGGAATGTTGGAATATAATAGTGGTGGAAAATATTATTTTGAAAAATAATGAGTTTTTGAGAAATACTATTATTTTAAGGATTTATTAGTGTAAAAGAAATTTATGAGTCACGGTGAGAGCGTAACCGTGAAATTTTTTTAGTAGTGCTAATTTTTACGAAAGAAATTCATAAATATTATAAAAAGTTATTTTGTGAAATTAATATTCAAAAATACTTTATAAAAAAAATATAAAATGAAAAGTCAAAGTTTGACTTTAAAAATATTTTCTTGGAAAATGATAAATGATGGCAAGTTTTGAAATTATTTACGGTAAAAGTTTAGAAATAGCAGTACTTGTTTTGAGAAGAAGTTAATCTGAATTGATTTAATTTTTATAGTTGAAGTTTCAGTAAAAAGTTTTTGATGATTGGACGTTTTATAAACAAATTTCAAGTAGAAAAGATTTTCTGTAAATGAGTTTACTCAATGACGTATTTTCGGTAATTTGGATAAGTTACGGAGATATTATTTTGGATATGTTTTCATAGACGAAAAACGACGTAAACGACGATGTGGAACTTAGTAACCGAGATGTCGGGGTACTAATGTTCTTATGACGTTATCCTATTTTGGATTTGTTTTTCATAGATAAAAACGATGTAAAACGACGATATGGAACTTAGTAACCGAGACGTCGGGGTACTAGTGTTCTTATGATGTTATAGACTTGGTGTCTAGTAGGTAGACGGTGTGTCTACTTCACGACGTAATAAACGACGGTAAAAGATTTATGATGTTTTCTATTACCACGAACCTAAGACTGATTGCAAGGTTTAGGGTTTCGTGACTAAGCACTCGGACTGCGTGTCCTGTGTTGTTAATGAAAGACTTTAAGACATTGAAAACTACGTTGGTCGTAAGCTTTTGAGCTTTGGCAAAGGAAAGATTTCACACGAAGAAAACGACGAGAACAAAATATTTTATATGCATGCATTGGCAGACGTGCCCACGATGTCCTATGTCGGATACCTTGATGATAGGGTATTTTGGCTACGAAGTTATGTCGGATACCTTGATGATAGGGTATTTTGGCTACGAAGTTATGTCAGATACCTTGATGACAGGGTATTTTAAGTTATGTCGGATACCTTGATGATAGGGTATTTTGGCTACGAAGTTATGTCGGATACCTTGATGATAGGGTATTTTGGCTACGAAGTTATGTATGGTGCTTTAATGAATAAAGTATTCCATGCCACGAAGTGCCTAATATATTTGGCTATTGAGCTTGATCAACTCATTTACGCGGTGTTGTGGGATCTACGGAGATTAGGAAAAAATTAGATGATGTATTGAAGTGCTCATGCATAGTTTTCCAATGTTGATGTTTGGGGTGTGAAACCCATTGATAAATTGTATGCTATAGTATGGATGCTTATGTGGTTATAACATGAAATTGTACATGTGCCTTCTTTTGTGCGAGCATTTAGTTATTTTGTTAAAATTCATATATTGGTGTCTCACCCTTACAACACATATCAGAGTAGCACAAGGGGTATGACCTCTACAAGAAGAAGGAGGCCGTCTAGTTCGAGACATCATGTCTTTGCTCCTGTCGGGTGTAGTGTCTGTTAGTGGCGACCAGCTTAGGTCCGATTGTGTTATATGATGTTATGGGAATAAACTAAACTGATAATGATTTAGGTATGAAAATATATGAAGCAGTATAGTTGTAAGATTTATATACTTTGTGTATCTGAATGTAATTTGATTACGTTGTTGTTGTTGTGGTTGTGAAGTTAAAAGAAAAAAAAAATTTATCACCATATTTTGAAAATATGAACGTTGAGAAAACATTTTTTTCCGAAAGTAACCAGCAAATAAAGTTTTATTTCCGAAAACGGGTAACCATGTGATGACCCGAGTTTAGGGTGTCACATTACTGGTATCAGAGCTGGTCGAGTCTTTCGGGAATGTTGGGGAATAGGTCTGTTAGGTTTTTGTTGTGTGATCTCTGGTCGAAACTTCTTTGAATTGTTTCTTGATTGAAACAATGTGTGTTGACACACAAGTAAGTATGTTTGGTGGGTTCCGATTGGGTTGAGACCTTGGGAGAACTCATGTTTAGTAAAGGGTACTTATGTTCATGTTGATACATTCGTTTATCCCTTAGGACGGTATCAGACATTTGAATAAGGTACCTGTCATTGAAAGTTTTTGGGGAAAATTTTCTGAGAATGTTCCAAGTTTGTACGGACGGACGGATGTTGAGTTTCTGATTGATCTAGTTTCTAGATTTATTCAGTTCCCAATCGCTTTGTGTAGGATATCGCCAACGAAGTTAGTTGGGTTAGACTTCAAGAAATGGAATTTTGGTCCATTTCTCGATAAGTAAGTCATCATCTTCATCGATGATGTTCTCGTTTACTCTAAGAGTCACAAGGAGTATGAGAGACTTCTGTACCAAGTGTTACAGATCCCTCACAAGGAGTTGTTCTATATTCAAGGATCGACTTGAGAACAAGTTACCACCAGATTGGAGTTAGGACTTATTAAAGATTTTGTACTGTAAACTCAGCATATGAGGAAAGATCAACTGTTCGTGTGTCTGAGTGATTGACCAAGTCATCAGGAATCGTGCCGATTCAGGATGACCATACTAAATGCGTCATAAAAGACCATTGTGCTTGTGAGAAACCAAGGCGAATAGATTTAAATCTTCAACCTTAGATGAGGGTCTCAGGATTCAGAAAAATTGTTCCTTATGGACAAATTGCTTTTCAAATTCCTATGGTTGTATTAGACAATCATAGCGGTACGTTTTGTACATGCCAAATTCATTTTTCTGACCTTGATTTAAAATCTATCCTGACTTTGGTTTTGACAGTCTGGATATTTTCATACTTCTTTGGGAATGTATTGTGAGTATTTCTTGAGTTATGCGACAGATGTGAATTCTTGATGATAGACGTTTCTTGATGAGACTTAATCGATTCACTTTTACTTTTGGTGGAAGTGATCCAGTCTAAATTTTGTCGGACTGCTGTTCTTTTAAATCATTGTGTAGTAAAGTTCTTGTGAAGAAAGAAACTTTATTAGAGTCATGTTTGTAAACATGTATTGGCCATGCATTTTTACACTCACGAACCTATTAAAGAATCTTTTTACATATTGGACACTTATATCTTTCAGATTGGTCAAATTATTCTTTGTGCTTTCTTGTGAAAGCAAAATCAAGAAAATTCTTGTCTTGAAAATCTCTTTTCAGATTATTGTGAGTAGGTTGACGGAGTCGACATCTTTTTACTGCTTAGGTCCACGATGTAATGGAAAAACCAACAGAGGCGTGTATCAGAGGACTGATCCAACGTGATAAAGAATTTTCCAACATCATTCTGAGCAAGGCTTACTTCGAGTGTTGGGCTAAAGTTACATCTAGTGTTAAGATCCAAGTTGAAGTTAATGTTCAGCTTATCATCCTAAGTTAGATGGATAAAGAAGAATGGAATTGATCCTTATAAGGTTAGCTGAGAGTAAGTGTAATACCTAAGCATGACAAGAGGTGAATGGATTTTTGTTGAGGTGTAGATGTGATTAGTAATCTGAGAATTTTCAGAAGATCAGTAAGTAAGATGATTTCGGTAGATTTTGTTATGATCGAGGTAGAGTTTGCTAAAGGAGCTAGGATAATGATAAAATGATCATCGTTAAGATTTAATCGTATGATTGGAAGGAATTACAGAAAGGTGTCTATGGTGGTTTTACCTAAGTTGAATGTGAACGGCAAAGAGAAGTTCTTGAGTAAAATTAAGTTGATAGGAAAGTTCGAAAGTTAAGGATTAGATAATTCTATTCTGTAATCCCTTTTGGTTTAATTGCATTAAGATATGCAATGAAGTTATTTTGAGGATGAAATGTGTGAGGTGATATTAAATTGGAGTAGTGAATTATAATGAATAGAAACTAAGACTATGATTAAATATTTTGAGTAAGGAGTTGATACGTGGTGCTGTGTAGATATTGTTGGTATTAGTGATAATATTCAGAGTTAGATGATTTGAATAATGTTTCTGGTGGAACCATATTGATAAGAGAAGTGATTAAGTTTTGATTTTGTTTTTCAAGTGTGGTAGACTCTGATGAAATTTTGAGGATAGTACGGATATGTAGAAATGACATAAGAATGAATTGTGTTATAGAATAAGAGGAATGAAGTGATGTGGAGGACAAGGTAAAATCTTAAGGTTAAGATGAGGTTACAAAATACTGTTTAGCTTCGAGTCTCGAAATTTCGAGGACGAAATTTTTTTAAGTGGGGTAGTAATGTAACACCCCGATTTTCGCTGCTTCGTAATATCGGTAATAAATATATAAATATATATTTTTATCCGAGACATAGAAAATGATTTTGGATAAACCAAAGTCATTTCCTTGTTATACTTATTTTTATAAGGTTACGGAGAAGTTTTTGGTTGAAAATTCAGACGGAAGCCGGTCTACCGTTTTCTGTGTCTTCACTGACAGTAAAAGTTTACTGCTCAGAAGACCTAATTTTGAGTCGTGAACGAGATGAAAAATGTTTTTATCATATTTACTACGATACTGGAAGTTTTGAAAATTTTGGTAAAAAAATTAAAATATTATATTTGTTGCGGGCCTATACGTCGAGATGTCTCTAGGCAGAGCCTCAGTCAGATGAACCGGGAAGTCGGCAACGTAGCAGAGACATTGGATTGACCGACTTGACGAGCATTTATGACGAGTTTATCCTATCATAAATGGCCATAATGGCACATTTATGGCAACATTAAATTTTCTTATGAAATGACCAAAATGCCCTTGTCTTTTTATGACAATCTCTAACAATTGCCATTGGACAAGTTGACCAAACTCTTGCCCAACCCCTACGGCTCCAATACCTTCTTCATTAAGTTTGGTTTCTTCTTCCTTTAAATAGGTAGTCTTCTTCCTTAAGGCATTTTTCCATTTTCATGTTCTTTGGAGCTCATAATTCGCCAGATTTTGATTGGCAATTCTGACCAGTTTGTATTTTGAATCTCGGAAAACTTTCAACATGAAAGTTGTTAATCTTTCTCTCTTCTTTCCAACGACATAAAGATCATCCAAAACGGATAAGTATGTTGAGAGATCCACCCAAAATACTAAAACTGTTCTAAAACCCTAACTATGTTCATCTTCTCCCTTAAGTTTCTCAAGAACATCATGAAAAATTTGTGAAGAACATCATCCAAATCATCATTTTCTTTGATCATTAAGAGGTAGTCTCTCTTAATCTTGCTATTCTAAGCTTTTCTCTTCATAATATTCTTGAGTTTATGCCTTTGATCAACATGTTCTTCATTTGTTTAAAGTTCTTGAAGCTAGATTCAAAAATTCATAACTAATTCTAGAAAAATCCTTTTGACATGAAACCAATTGTTATGATCTTATAATCAACTCTATTTTCATCATCTATAAGCACAAGATCATGAGAAATTTCCTTCTTTGATTTCTGGTCATGGCCGAACCTAGGTTAACTTTGTGTTCTTAGGTTTTGTTTCAATTTCATGCCTTGATTCATGATTATAACTTGATAGTTCTTGTATTCAAGTATATAGAAGATCAAAAATCAAACTTTAACCTATTGATCTCATCAAAACCGAAACCCTAGGTATGAGCACTTGTTGGTTTTATGATTCAAAAGTTGTTTGTAACACTTGAATCTAACTCTAAGTTTTGTATGTTGATTAAATCCAAGAGTTTAGAAATTTTAGAGATTTCTAACCCCAAACTCAGCCCTTGTCCGAAACCCTAGTTCTTGGAACTTGATGAGTTTTAGTTCATGTTCTTGGTTCATAATCTTGGTTTAAGTGCTTAATCATGTTTAAGTTACTTATGGATCATAAATCCCTAAGTTAACAAAATTTTAACTTTCCTAACCTAGAAAAGTTGTTGAGGCCGAACCTTAACCTCCATGAGTCAAGTATGTTTTTGTTTGATTTGATTTATTTTGGTTGCAATTCGTTTGAAGGAAACAACTGAGTTAACCGATTTACGCTGACGGAGAGGAAAAATCGGATCGGGATCAGGAGATTAACAGGAACGGTTAGTTCAATCTTCAAGAGGTAAGGGGGGACTTGCCATGATGGATTTTTCTCAATAACTATTTGCTTGTAGTGTGGGTTATATGATTTATATGTGGTTGTGATTATTTGTTTATGTGGCTTACGTTGTGTTGTTATCTGTGCATCGGTGATTTATCTGCTTTTAATTGATTTAATTATCTGCAGTAGTATAGTATGTTGCTATGATGCATGATCTGCCTGGTGATATAATTATGATGATATTGTTGAATGATGAATGTTGGATGATATTGTTGAATGATGAATGTTGAATGTTGTTTGAGAGGCCTGACAGTGGTCAGTGCACAACCGATTAATCAGATAAAAGATTTAATAAGCTGTGAAAATTATATTCAACGTTTTATGGGGAATGTTGGAATATAATAGTGGTGGAAAATATTATTTTGAAAAATAATGAGTTTTTGAGAAATACTATTATTTTAAGGATTTATTAGTGTAAAAGAAATTTATGAGTCACGGTGAGAGCGTAACCGTGAAATTTTTTTAGTACTTCTAATTTTTACGCAAGAAATTCCTAAATATTATAAAAAGTTATTTTGTGAAATTAATATTCAAAAATACTTTATAAAAAAAATATAAAATGAAAAGTCAAAGTTTGACTTTAAAAATATTTTCTTGGAAAATGATAAATGATGGCAAGTTTTGAAATTATTTACGGTAAAAGTTTAGAAATAGCAGTACTTGTTTTGAGAAGAAGTTAATCTGAATTGATTTAATTTTTATAGTTGAAGTTTCAGTAAAAAGTTTTTGATGATTGGACGTTTTATAAACAAATTTCAAGTAGAAAAGATTTTCTGTAAATGAGTTTACTCAATGACGTATTTTCGGTAATTTGGATAAGTTACGGAGATATTATTTTGGATATGTTTTCATAGACGAAAAACAACGTAAACGACGATGTGGAACTTAGTAACCGAGATGTCGGGGTACTAAGGTTCTTATGACGTTATCCTATTTTGGAATTGTTTTTCATAGATAAAAACGATGTAAAACGACGATATGGAACTTAGTAACCGAGACGTCGGGGTACTAGTGTTCTTATGATGTTATAGACTTGGTGTCTAGTAGGTAGACGGTGTGTCTACTTCACGACGTAATAAACAACGGTAAAAGATTTATGATGTTTTCTATTACCACGAACCTAAGACTGATTGCAAGGTTTAGGGTTTCGTGACTAAGCACTCGGACTGCGTGTCCTGTGTTGTTAATGAAAGACTTTAAGACATTGAAAACTACGTTGGTCGTAAGCTTTTGAGCTTTGGCAAAGGAAAGATTTCACACGAAGAAAACGACGAGAACAAAATATTTTATATGCATGCATTGGTAGACGTGCCCACGATGTCCTATGTCAGATACCTTGATGATAGGGTATTTTGGCTACGAAGTTATGTCGGATACCTTGATGACAGGGTATTTTGGCTACGAAGTTATGTCGGATACCTTGATGATAGGGTATTTTGGCTACGAAGTTATGTCGGATACCTTGATGATAGGGTATTTTGGCTACGAAGTTATGTATGGTGCTTTAATGAATAAAGTATTCCATGCCACGAAGTGCCTAATATATTTGGCTATTGAGCTTGATCAACTCATTTACGCGGTGTTGTGGGATCTCCGGAGATTAGGAAAAAATTAGATGATGTATTGAAGTGCTCATGCATAGTTTTCCAACGTTGATGTTTGGGGTGTGAAACCCATTGATAAATTGTATGCTATAGTATGGATGCTTATGTGGTTATAACATGAAATTGTACATGTGCCTTCTTTTGTGCTAGCATTTAGTTATTTTGTTAAAATTCATATATTGGTGTCTCACCCTTACAACACATATCAGAGTAGCACAAGGGGTATGACCTCTACAAGAAGAAGGAGGCCGTCTAGTTCGAGACATGCTGTGCTGCTCCTGTCGGGTGTAGTGTCTGTTAGTGGCGACCAGCTTAGGTCCGATTGTGTTATATGATGTTATGGGAATAAACTAAACTGATAATGATTTAGGTATGAAAATATATGAGGCAGTATAGTTGTAAGATTTATATACTTTGTGTATCTGAATGTAATTTGATTACGTTGTTGTTGTTGTGGTTGTGAAGTTAAAAGAAAAAAAAAATTATCACCATATTTTGAAAATATGAACGTTGAGAAAACATTATTTTCCGAAAGTAACCAGCAAATAAAGTTTTATTTCCGAAAACGGGTAACCATGTGATGACCCGAGTTTAGGGTGTCACAGTAAGCCGGTGTTCCGATCAAGGCTTAGGTTTTGAGTCGTGACAAATTTTTATACCCAATTTCAGACGCTTATGTATTTATATAAATTATTTTCCGAAAGCAACCAGCAAATTATCTTTTTAATTTAAATTCTGCATGTGCTACGTAGTAATACCTAGTGGGGGTGTTACAATTGGTATCAGAGCTGGTCGAGTCTTTCGGGATATTTGGGGAATGGGTCTGTTAATTTTTTGTTGTGTGATCTCTAGTTGGCTCTTGTTCGAATTGTTTCTTGTTGAAGCAATGTGTGTTGACGCACAAGTATATGTTTTCTTGATGGTTTTCCAAGGGTTTTATGTCCCGGGAGACTGTAGATCTTGAATGTTACTTGGGTTCGGATATGACCTTCGATTATCCTTGCGAATCGTGTCAAACATTCGAAACGAGGTGCTTGTTTAAAGGGTTTTTCTGGGAGTGTTCCCTGGAAATATTCTAGGTTTATGGTTAGCAAAGGACATTGATTTTAGATTGATCTAGTTTCTGGATTCGATCAGATCTCTGTCGCTTTGTGTAGGATGTTGCCTACATAGTTAAAACGAGTTGGACGACTTGATTCAACTGGAAGATCGATGGTAGGAACCGTTTGCTAGACTGAGTGTTTTCCTTGTGAAGCACCAATGTTGTGTGAAGGCTCGTGTCACCGTGTGGATTTCTGACAACTAAGTAAAAGGACGAATTATGAACAAGTATTCTTTGACTTGCGTAGTTGATTTGGTAAATCAATTGTGAGGAGTTCTCGTCTACTCAAAGATCGACTTGAAGACGAGTTATTACCGGATTGGAGTGATGACCTATCTAAGATTTTGCATCGTCAACTCAGTTTATGAAGAAAGATCAACCCTTTGTATGTTTGATCAATTGATTAAGTTGCTCGGGATCGTACCCAATTCAAGGTGGTCATACTAAGCATGGCTAGAAAGACTTGTATGTTGGTTGGAACCAAGACGAATCGAGTGGATTTTTGATCTTGGGTGAGTGTCTAGTGATTAAGGAACTCTTCACTGTACCCTTTGATTCTCTTGTATTTGTCAGTTGACATTTATTTCTCAAATCCTATGATTGTATTAGATAATCACAATGGTAAAGTTTGTATGTGTCAAAAAAAAATCGATTTTAATTTGAAATCTGTCGGGACTCATGAATTAGTTATGCTAATTCATGAATTTCCAGTTATTCATTTCTTTGTTTGTGAGAAGTCGTACTCACACTTCTAAATAATCCTTGATGTATTAGACATTTGAGTGAATTGATTTAACGGAATCCATTGGTCAGGATACTTTCACCTTTTGTTGAGAGAAGTGTTTATGACTATTTCTTGAGTTATAACACAGATAATTTCGTGATAGCAGAAGTTTCTTGGTGAGACTTAGTTTCGTTGCTTCTATTTTTAGTAGAGGTGAAGGTCATCATTTTGTAAATTCTTTGTACTAAGAATAAAAATTAATCCTCTTTGGATTAGAAATTATTCACCCTTTGATTCCTTAAATCCGCTGGAAGATTCTTGTCGAAGAATGAACTTTATTAGATTCATGTTTGTAAATGTGTATTGATCATGCATTTTTACACCCACGAACCTGATGGAAGGATCTTTTTCCATACTGGATGTTCTTGTATCCTTCAAATTAATGAAATTCTTTTCTATGCTTATGTGAAAGTGAAATCAAGGAAAATTTCTTTTCTTGAGAAATTCTTTTATGATCACCAAGGTCATTTCTTATTGCGGTTCAAAAGTACTTGTCGTCGTTGATCATCTTAGTTCTACGTATTCTCCAAATGTCGTCGATGTGTGACCTATCTCATCAGTCATGAGTTGGGTATCTCCACATCAAGATGTCAGAGTTAGTCGAGTATAGTGAAAAATGGATAGTTTAACAATTGAGACCTTCCTTGTTAAGATATTGGCATTCCTTGAATCTTTTTTATGAGTTTGCTGAAGACCTACATGAGTCTTGTTTGAATTCAAGTGATCGTGGATCGACTGGTGAAGTCTACACCCTTCTTACAAGTTAAGATCCACTATGCAGTGGAGGAGTAAACCGAATAATGTATCAGAAGATTGTTCAGACTTCATGGAGTATCTTCAAGTGTTGTTTCAGATGAAAAATTAAAGTTTATCAACGTGTGTCGGTTAAGTTTTCTTTAAGTGTTGAGGACTAAGTTGAGGCTAAGTCAAACTGATCATCCTCGGTGGGATGGTTAAGTAATGAGATGACCTACCCTTAGCAGGTTAGTTGGGAGATAGTGTGGTACCTAATTTTTGTCATCTCTATGGTAGGACAAATCAGAGTTGATAGGAGCTTCGTTAATGTATAGATATGAATGGTACTATGAGAACCCTTAAGTTCAACATCATTGAGTGAGATGATTACAATGGACCTTATCATGATCGAGGCAGATATATCATTAAAGGAATCTAGAATAGTGATCAACGTTTATGGTTAATGTTGACTTCGTGAGTCCGAGGATTAACAGAAAAATATCTATAGTAGTTTGCCTTAAGGTGAACGGAAATAGTAAAGAGGAGTTCTTGAGAAACTAAGTTGTGAGAAGAGTTTGAGAGCTCTGTTTTAGAGTTTGAAAGGTCTGATCGTGATGAAATTTGGAGTGGTAGAATAAGTCCAAAGGAAACTAAGACTACAATTGTGTGCTTTGGGTTGAAAATTGATATATGTGGTAGAGTTAATGTTGAACTTGATGTTCATCGTGAGGATAAGGTGTTGAAGAAGTTTTGCTAGCGGACTAATTTTGAGGCAAGTAGTGATGAAGTTTTGATTATGGCCTTCGAGTGTGATAAACTAAGGTGAAATGTCGAAGATAGTGGGAATAGTGTGGTAGTGAAAAGTCTCGAGAAAAAATAGAATGATATAGAGAAGGATTATGTTATAAAATTAGGAATAAAAGAAATGAAGCGAAAAAAATACAATGTAGGACATAGGGATTAAGAAATCATGTCTAGTTTTGAGTCGCGAAATTTTGATGACGAATTTTTTTTTTAAGTGGGGTAGTAATGTAACAACCTAGTTTTTACACATATGATTAATTATTTTATTTGGATGTTTATGTTTAGTTTGTTATGTGGTTTAGTTGAGTAATTAAATTACTCTCTTCAAATTATTTTATTGGGTGCGTTTGCACTGACTTATTTCAGTGAATGAATGCTTACTAGACAATAATTTACATTATTGTCACTATTATTACCAGTACAGAAAAATGTTTTAAATAATATTATTAAGAGAAAATCATTTTCATATTTTCATTCTATTTAATTTAAGAGTTAAAAATATTTTGGTTTGACATTAATCAGAGATTAAATGTTGGACCGTTGATTTTCTTAGTTGATCAATTCAACTATCAATCTCTAATTTATTTTAAATTTTGAAAGTATATATTTATCAACCTTTATTTTTTAGATTCAAAAACCAAAAAAGGTATATTTTTAGACTTAATATTTTATCACTCATTTTTGTACCTATCACTAAATGTTATGTTAAAAACATAAGTACTCTCTCCTCTCCTTCCAGCAGACTCGATACTCGCCCTCACCCTTTTATTATTTTCCTTCTCTGCCATCTTCTTCCTTCTTTCACACTTTTTCCTCTCAACCACAAGCCGCCTTCTACTCCATCTCTTCAGCCGCGCGTCGCCGCCTCGGGAGCGCCGTCTGCTGCTGCTTAACGCAGTAGTGAAGATGATGCGACCCAACTCTTTCTCCAACACGTTTGGTTCGTCACTCCTCGCTGCACGTTCGGTTCTGGCCACTTCACCGTCGCTGCCGCCACGGTGACGTCTTCTAGCTGCCGTCCATGGTGGATCCACCATTTTTGGTGTGGTTCGAGCTCTCATTTTCCTTCCCATGAAGCTTAATTTTGTTTATGAGTCATGGCTGCTACAAGACTCTCCACCGCCACTGCCACCTTGCCGGAGCCGCTGTGATGCCGCCACACCCATGACTGGCCGTCGCAACCTCTTTCTTCCACCTTGGGTGAGTTGCTTCCCCTATGTTTTACTTCTCTTTCAAAACCCCAAATTTCAGTTAAAAACCCTAATCCTAACATTTTGATTTTATCTTTGGACTTTGAAATTAAATGTGTATTCATGAAATTGAGACTACAAATTGATGTTTTATTAAACTAATTTCATGATTCTAGGATTAGAATGAGTTTTCCCCAATTTAGGATATGAACCCTAAAATTGGTTATGTTTGGTAAAATTAAGTATGCATTTATGAAATTAGGACTTTTAGTTGATGATTCCCAAGTTCATTTTCAAGATCCTTTAATCAAAACAAAGTTTCCTCAAAGGGTATTGTGAATCTTAAGCTCCAAACAAGATTTTCTTTGAAAATGACCTTGTTTGGTAATAAGATTAAGTGTTTAGATCAAATTAGAATGTGTGTTTGATCATGTGTAGTTGATTTCTTGATTTCTGGTTGTTGCGCGTTGTTGGATTCCTTCTCTGAGATGTTTGACACGGCTATGCTTGCTTGATGGAGTAGATAGTTACACTCTTGGAGCTAACATGAGCATTAAGACTAGGATCCTTTACTTGTCTTTAAAGGTAAGGGGAGCTTGCCTGGCATATTCAATAACTATATGCATTTGTGTATGTGTTTAATTGAGTGTTGTGAATATTATTGTGATATTGAGCCAATACTTGAATAACTTGTTTACTCGAACTATTGTGGTTATTACTTGAAGTTGAACATTACTTGCTTAAAAGTGTTATGAATTATATATATGTGATGAAATGTCATTAACTGTGATATTATCATTGTTGTGAATATATTACTATTGATTGAAGTTTGAGAGGCCGGACTTGAGTCTGTGCCCAATGACTATAAGGATTAATAACCTTAATAAGCCTTGAATAGAACTTTGAAAGTATTGGTTTCATTTATAAAAGTTCCTTGTTTAAAGCGCTTACTTCAAGAGAATAAGATTCTTGTTTTGGAAAGAAACGTTGAAGTGTTTTTTTTAAGTCAATAAAAACTACATTTTTATGATCCAAAGTTTGTACAAGAGAAAACCTTTTTCGAACTATGTGTTTCATGAAGGAAAAAACCCTTTGAAAATATTTGACTTTATTCCAACAAGGATTTCAAAAGCAAACGAATTTCCAAATTGTTTTATAAAAGCATTTGTAAAGAAAAAGATTTTCTCCAAAATGATGTAGAAACGTTCCGGTTACTTGGATGAGTGACCGAGGTTTTGTTTTGGTTTTTGATTTTCACTGAGCGAAAAGTAAGCACATGTGAAAGAGAATCTAGTTCGCGAGATGTCGCCTCTAGTATTCAGTTATAAGCACGCGATCTGGGATCCGTGTCAAGAATTATGGGCCAAGGGTCCGAATCATGATATTATGGACTACGAGGCCTAATCTTGGAATTAAGGACTGTGTGTCCTAATTTCGTTGTTATGGGCTAGGAGTCATTGTCATGTTGAAATAAAACATGGATAAAATTATAATTGTTTCTACGACCACAACCTTGGACTGCGACATCGGTCTAAGGAGTTGTGACTGAGAACTTGGACTGCGCGTCCTGTAATATTGATTTTCAAGTAATGAAAATTGTGAATAGTCGTTAGCTTTGGGCTTCGACAATGAAAAAGAGTGAACACAAAGAAAAGTCTCGATAATGAAAATTATTTTATTCATATGCATTTCCCCTTAGCAGACGTGCTTGAGTTAACCGAATACCCGCTTAAGATGTGGTATTCGATGAGGTATACATCCGAATGGCCGTTATAAGGGATTCGTGATGATGTTGATCCGGGTGCATGAGGTGACGGAGACAACTTGCTAATGCGGCATACGAGCCTGATCAACTCTTTCTTTCTTAATGATAAAACGGTGATGGTATCTCACGAGATTAAGTTTAGAGCCTAATGATTGAATTGTCATGCATTATCTTTATAAAACTGATTGATTCGGGTATGAGACCCACTGATATAACACTTGTTGTTTTATATATGAATAATGCTTAAATGCTAATATGCCAATGTGTTGTATGTATCATGTATATGGTTGTTGTGTAATATATCCATTTGTCGGTATCTCACCCTTACAAATATATCAGGTTTCTTCTGGTTCGCTATCGTACCCTGGGTACTTTAGTACAGATGGTACAGAGGAGTCTTCCTAAGTCACTCAGAGACTTAGATCTAGTTGTTTGATGAAGTATTTGATTGTGGAATGACCACGTGAGTTTTCCTCAGAATAACGTTTAGAATGACCAACTTAGGGTTTGAGACTTAGATTTTTGATAGTACGTATGAGTATGAATCAGAGAGTCTTTATTTTAAAATGGAATGTTTATGGCTCGGAGAGCATCTCTTTTGAATGAAAACCTAAGCTTTTCCTTTTGGTCATGTATAGCTTATTGATGTAACTATTTTTTTTTTGCATATTACTGCCTGGTTGTATTTGGTGTAACTGGAATTCTGGAATGAAAATATAATTATTTTCGCAGGTGTTCTTTTACCTGGGATGTTCGAATTAGAGAGGAGACTCTGTCGAAATTTTTGTAAAAATACTAGCTTTTATTCAAGTATATCTCTACATTAAATAGACTTGCCAGGCTAGGATTGTAAGCCGGTGTTCCGATCAAGGCTTAGGTTTTGAGTAGTGACAAATTTTTATACCCAATTTCAGACGCTTATGTATTTATATAAATTATTTTCTGAAAGCAACCAGCAAATTATCTTTTTAATTTAAATTCTGCATGTGTTACGTAGTAATACCTAGTGGGGGTGTTACAACAAACATCATTTCCCAACCCTTTAGGATTTGATTCATCAAATGTAACATGTACATATTCTTCAATTGTTTGAGTTCTTCTATTATAAATTCTAAAAGCTTTGCTAGTTAGTGAATAGCCTAGAAAAATGCTTTCATCAGCTTTAGGAACAAATTTTCCTAGATTATCCTTGCCATTGTTTAGCACAAAGAACTTACAACCAAAAACATTAAAATGAGAGATATTTGGTTTTCTTCCTTTGTATAACTCATAAGGAGTTTTCTTTAAGATTGGTATAATCAAAACTCTATTTAGTACATAGCAAGCTGTACTTACAGTATCTGCCCAAAAGTATTTTAGCACATTAGAGTCATTTAACATGGTCCCAGCAATCTCTTCTAGAGATATATTCTTTCTTTCAACTACTCCATTTTGTTGTGGAGTTCTAGGTGCTGAAAAATTGTGTTGTATACCATATTCATCACAGAAGTTATCAAATTCTTCATTTGTGTGCTAAGAACAATGTCCAAGTATATCTAGAAAAATCATCCACTATCACTATAGCATAAGGATTTCCACCAAAACTCTTTGTTCTAGAGCGACTAAAGAGATCCATGTGTAGCAATTGTAAAGGTCTATTTGTGGAAACAACATTTTTAGCTTTAAAGGAGGTTTTAACTTGTTTGCTCTTTTGGCAAGCATCACATAAACCATTTTTCACAAACTTGTTCTTAGGTAGACCACTTACAAGGTCTTTGGAAATCAATTTGTTCAAGTGATCGATGTGAATATGAGTTATTCTCCTACCCCATAGCCAATTTTCTTCTTCTTTAGAGATTAAGCAACACGCATCAATTGAAGATAAATTGTCTAAGTCTAGCATATAGATATTGTTTACTCTATTTCCTATCAACTTCATGTTTTTATCATTTCTAGATTCAATCATACACATATATGAATTGAAATCTACCTTATACCCTTTGTCACAAAGTTGAATTATGCTCAAGAGATTGTGCTTGAGCCCTTCAACATAGAGAACTCCTTCAATCCTTGTTGTTGGACTCTTTCCAATTGTCCCAACACCAAGTATTCTACCTTTGTTATTATCACCATATGTTACATTTCCTCCTTCTTTTGAGGTAAAGATTGTGAATTTTGTGATGTCTCCTGTCATGTGTTTGGAGCAGCCACTATCCAGATACCAACTTGAAGTTTTGGCCTTCAAACACACCTACAAGACAGATTTTCAAACTTTTCCTTTAGGTACCCAAATCTTGTTGGGTCCTTTGTTGTTAGTCAAGACATATGTTCCCTTAGGAACCCATATTTTCTTAACATTTATCCTTGAAGGATTTCTGAAATAACTTGTAGATGCAGTATGTCCTTTTCTTGCACAATAAAAACATCTAACAA
Organism: Sophora flavescens; assembly: GCA_030762895.1. Classification (NCBI taxonomy): domain Eukaryota; kingdom Viridiplantae; phylum Streptophyta; class Magnoliopsida; order Fabales; family Fabaceae; genus Sophora; species Sophora flavescens. The sequence goes on from CM061065.1 coordinate 34,888,302, forward strand.
AAGGACTAGTATAAGTCTTAGGAGCAACAAATAGTTTCTTAAAGGATTTTTCATGCATAGCTGGTTTGTATCCTATTCCAGCTTTATCATATACACCTTTTTGTTGTCCAAGAGTTGCATTAAGATTATCTCTTCCTAAAGTAAATTTAGAGAGAATGGTTTTCAATTTTTCAACTTCTTTTTCAAGCATGTTGCAATTAGAACATGTAGAGCTAGATGCACTTAGCCTACTTTTTTTAGCTTCCAATTCCTTATTCCTAATTTGAAGAGATGCATAATCACTACAATGTTTAGCAATCACTTTTCTACATGATATGAGTTGCTTAGCAATTTTCAGATATTCACTATGCAATTCATCAAAAGAATCTTGCAGTTCATCATAAGTAGGAGGGAGATCATTTACCTCATCTTCAATTTGTGTCACTTTGATGACTGGCCATAAGGCAGAGATTTGCCTCTTCTTCCTCAGATTCTTTAGAGGAATCCATGTCATTTTCCTCCCATGCTATGTATGCTCTTCTTGGCTTTTTTTCTTCTTGTCTTTGGACTCATTCTTGTGATGTCCAGTTTTTCCACATTCATAGCACTTTACATTTGATGTTGAACTTTCAGTCTTTGAGGAATTCTTTTGGAAAAGAAGTTTGAGGGCTTTTTGTTGAAGGACTTCTTCTTCTTGAGAAACCTTTTCAATTTTCTGACCAACAAACACATGTCTTCTTCAGAATCTTCGTCTTCCTCAAAATCTTCATCTTCATCACTGTCATGAACTTATTTGGAGATATGAGCCTTTAGTGATAGGCCTTTCTTTTTCTTCTCCTTCTCTTTATGATCATTCATTCTATGTAGTTCCATTTCATGCTCTTTCAACTTTCCAAATATGGTAGCAATGTTCAGAGTTTCTTAGTCTTTTGCTTCAGCTATAGCAGTAATCTTTGGTCGCCATTCTCTTTTCAAGCACCTCATAACTTTGTTGATTTGTTGTTCATCTGAAATAATCTTTCCAAGTCCATTCAGTTGATTCACAATGTGAGTGAACATCCTCTGCATTTCATTGATGTCTTCACCATTCTTCATGTGAAACAATTCATACTCGTGCATGAGTGAGTTCATTCTTGCTCTCTTTACATCACTTGTTCTTTCATGAGTAATTTGTAGCGTATCCTACATTTGCTTGGCTGTCTTACAATTTGAGACCCTGAAAAAATCATCATAGCTCAAGGCAGCAGTTATAATATTCTTAGCTTTAGCATTGTAACCTACTCTTTTCTTGTCCTCATCATCCCATTCACTTCTAAGTTTTTCTGTCTTGGTGTCATTTGCATCAAGAGTGTGAGGGATGAATGGACCATTCTCAACAACATCTAGTACATCAATGCCACAAGCATCAAGGAAAATTAACATCCTTTCTTTCCAGTACATATAGGCAGTGCCATTGAAAGCAAAGGGGTCTTGCTAGAGAAGCCCCTCATTTTTCCATCATCTTGAGTAAGCATTTTTCCATTCCACCATCTTCTTCATTTTGGGTCAATCATCTAGTTCTCCAAAACCCCTCATTCCTCCCCATTTTCGGTTTTGGAGAGAACTCCATTAGTGGAGCTTAGGTTTTCCAAGATTTTGTTCTAATAAGTTAGGGAACTTGCTTCCTATTGGTTTAGGATGGAAAAAGGTGCTTGAAAAAGTCTCAAACACCTTCTTGGAGCTTCCAAATCAAGAGGATAACATCCACACAATGTCAAATCCGAATTTGCCTTCCATTTAAGATGAGGGATTTTGGTGTTTTCTTGAGTTGTTGTGGTTTAATTTTCTTTATTGATATTTTTGTCCATGAAATTGACACGAATATCAAGGTTATGATTGATGGGTTAAACCCTAGAAATCGGGGGTGAAGAACTCCAATGATGGAGGTTGAGTTTTCTTGGTTGTGGGTGTTGAAAAAGATTGAATCTTCACATGTTTCTCTTGATAATTTAAAGTTATATTTTCGTTATAGTAAACCCCATGTCTTAGATGTAAAATGTGTATTTTTGAGGATATGGATGAGTGATTGTAGGTGTTGCAAAATGGGTTTTGAACACTAATTCCTTTAAAAGAAAAGTCATTGGGTAAAAGTGTCTAAGCTTGACATATGTGATGGAGTATACGAAATCAAGCTTGATAAAAAATATGTGGTGGGTAACCTAGTTTGAATATAAATCCGGTTTAGAAACTTGAGTTTGAGTGACCAAATGTTGGGGTTAAGCCCAAACCCGATTTCAACACGTTTCTTAAGGAAACATGCTTTGTAAAAAAAAAAAAACTTGACCAAAATTTAAATTGACAACTGTTTCAAATAGCTCAACGAAAAATTATGAGAATTTAAATATAGATTCTATTGTATACTAGCTTTCAAATGATACTAGAACCAATTCATTTGGATTTCTACATCCCGAGATATGAGCATCTGAGTCTAGACAGTCCAGCATCTGACACAGCAGAAAAACGCTTCTGCATAATGAGTTTCTGGGCGCTCCAATGATAATAAAAAATTCTAATATTTTTACCACTTAAACTACTATGTCTTAGCTTTATTTATCCTCTGGAACCAAGTCAAAAGGTCTTCGGTAGCTCAATTTATACAACTCGGAAACCAGGTTGTCATAAGTGAATTCTGCAGCACGAAGGTCAACTTTGAAACAAAATCTGTATTGATTTACAAATCCAAAAATTATAAAAATTTTGTCGCATTTAAATGTGTGTCTTAGATTTCAAATAAAACAAACGGTGTATGATTTAGAGGTCTGTGTGAGGAGTTATGTAATTAATACTAACCGCTATCAGAAACTCCTCATTCTGTAAGAATTATGCGGAGCAAGGCGCGATTGCAAATAAAACTAGATATTATCCATTCACCTAAAATTGTTGATATCTTTAATGAGAGTATCTTGACGATTTATATTTCCAATGATGCATACCTCTTACCTCATGTCAACAGGAACTCCCTATATCGAGTTACGTACAAGTTGTCATTAGCTTTTTCAAGTTGAATAGCATGAGGGTGTAGTTTAAAGAAACCTTGTATCTAATGTTTGGAGGAATAACGCTTGTGTGGAACAAGTCTTCTAGATAAACATATTCATGTGTTTGGGATCATACATGTTTCATTAATTGAGTTATGTTTTGGTGTGTTGGATTACAGTTTACCTCTGTTTTAGTAAAGTACTAAGTTTACCATTTTGCTAGGTGATTCGTGAATTGAAACTTAGTTTTCTATGGGCGAAGACTTGAATTGATCTTACCTTGACAAGAACATTTGAGCTTGGTACAAAAGGGATTTTGTACTCTATTGGTTGGAATAAGACATTCTTGTCATAATTGTCAATGAGAAATAGGTTGTGACGAATATGGTCATGATTGGAAAATGTTTGGTTCACATACTTTATGGATTTGTAAATCTCTTGTATGTCCTTGTTGTGCAAAGAGAATGACAATAGACAATTTGAGGTATTTTTATGTCTACCAAGAGATGAATTATATATACACACAAAAACACTCATCTATGTATATAAATGAATTAACTTGTTTATTATTTGGATTATTAGTTTATGCTTTAAACATAATGTGAATGGTTGTAAATTATCTTGGATGTGGTAGGTACTCATGGATTGCGGGAAATGAGATATTTGATTGTTATGTTGGATGTAACACCCTAGTTTTTCACATATACGTTTAATTACCTTATTGAAATAATTAATTATCTGGATGTTTATTTTTGTTTATTTTTATGTGGTTTAGTTTGAGTAATTTTATTTACTCATTTAAAATTAGTTTAGTGGGTGCGTTAGCACTGTGTTACTGCAGTGTATACATGCTTGTAGGACAATAATGTTACGCTATTGTCACTATTATTATTTGTTTAGAAAAATATTTTAAATAATATCGTTGAAAGAAATTTATTTTCAGATTTTACTCTATTTAATTTTAGATTTGAAAATAAATTGGTTTGGCATTAATTGGAGATTAATTTTGGATCACTGATTTTCTTGGTGGATCAATTCAACCATCAAAATTTACTCTAATTTGAATTTTGGAAGTATATATTTGTCACTCATTATTTTAGATCTAATGATCAATATTATTATTCTTTTTCTAGAATCAATCTCAAACACACATTTTACCTACTACTAACAAAAAGGAAAAAAAAAAAAAGGTCCCTCTCCTCTCTTCCCCGTACTCGACCCCTTTCCCTCATTTTTCTTTCTTTTTTTTTTCTTCCTTCTTCACCACAACTCAGATTCTTCTCTCTCCCTTAGACTCAAAGTTCTCCACCTTCCTTCCTTGAAGAAGCCGCGCGACCACCGCCCCTGCATCGCCATCGACCGCGCCGCATGAGGAGGAGCAGACAGCCGCCACCCAGCTCGTCATCCCGCGCTCGTCTGACCTCATCTTCTCCATTCGACGTCGGTTCGCCGCCGCAGTACTCCGTTTCCGGCCGTCACGGTGCCTCCTTTCACGTCTCTGTTTGGGTGTTCTTCTTCCTTGGGTGGGTCGCACAAAAAAACCCATTGTTCAGACCATTGTTCAGAGTTGCCTCGTCGAAATCTCCGTCACAGCCGCCGCGCCGGAGGTTTTAGCAGTCACCATGACACCTTCTTCTTCCTTGGGTGAGTGAAAACCCTCTTTTTTGCTCAGATTCAGAAAAACCCCAAATTGATTTTAAAACCCTAAACCCTAGCTTTTGAATTCAGAGTTTAATTTTGAAATTGAACCTTGTTTTGTGCAATTGGTACTATTAATTAGTTATTCCCTAAATCAATTTCATCATTCTCTAACTAGATTGATTTCTCCCAAATTTCTCTATGAACCCTAAAGCCCCAATCTGATTTTTATTTGAAATTGGTTATGTTTTGTGAAATTAACTATGTTGTTATATAATTGGGACTGTCAATTTATGTATACCAAACTGATTTTGTAATCTTATGATAAAATCTCATTTTGCCTAAATTGTGGTGATAAGCACTATGTTGCCCAAATCTGATTTCTGTTGAATGTGACCCTGTTTTGAGAAATTAAGTATTTAAATCAACTTAAGAGTGAGCGTTTGATGATGAGTAGTTAGTTGTTTGAATGTTCTGGTTCTTGAAAATGCTTGGACTCCCTCTCCGGGATGTTGTCGTACTTGTCTTTGCTTGGGGAAGCAGGTTTTACATTCTCCGAGAGTTGACAGGAGTTGTCTGCACCTGTCGCAAGGTGTCAGAGGAAACTGGAACATCACAGCTTCGCTCTGAGAGAAGCGGACTGGTGAAAAACCAAGAAAATGATCATCTCTTGTCTACAAGAGGTAAGGGGGGAGTGAACCACATCACACCATATTGGTGGATGTGAAGATGGCTTTATTTATCTGGTTGTCGGAAAATCCTAAGTTAAGGATTTTCCACTTTGTTTAATTAGTCCTTTATGAGGACATGATTGTAGTGGTTAATTGTTGTTTGATCTATGTTTATTGGTGTGATTGCTTGGTTGGAAAATGATTTCTCGCATGTTGAAAACCATCACTTTGATTATTGGATCAAAGTGAGGATTTTAATACTTGGTTATTGCAAATAACTTGATTATTGTGATTATTCGATATAACTTGATATATTGATGCGTATGTGTAATTGTGAGATTATTTGGTGAAGTGTAACCTTCACTTTGGTTGTGATTGGCTTTTGGCCAAATGTGAATGGAAATGGGAGTTTAACTCCAATCCTTGAAATTTAAACGACTTTAATATCCTTAAGTGAGAAGATGAATGTTAAATCCATAAAGGAAAATTGATTTAGTTTTGAACAATTATTTCAGAACTTTGATTTTGATTAAGGTTGTAGAAATGGATTGAGAACTATTTTAATCGTACGTTATATTTTGATTTACCAAAGTTATACTTTAGAAACCGAAGAAATAAGTGTTTAAGGAAAAATGAAGATAAGAAGAAAGTGTTATTCTTCCAAAGTTGTTTTTACAGTGTTTAAAACCGTCTTAAAGTGTTCAGCTAATTCCAAAATGACTTCGATTAAATTGTGATTCACTTACACCATCCCTAAATATGATTATATTATCTAGCTTTCTCTTCCCAGACCTTGTGTAGAAATCAATTAGAAGCTTTTTGTCAAGTTTTAAGACTTTTGAGTGAAATGTTATTCAAAACCTTAATTTGGTATTTTAATACCTTAACATGAGTAATGGAACTCAAGAGAGTGAAAGATATGAGAAAAAGGAGTCGTACTTGTGAAAATGCGGGGTTTAGGTCCTAAATTCAATGAAATGGGACAAAACAACCTTTTATGTATTTCAAGTGTTTTGAGGGATTTGATGACAATATGCCTTTATTTGAATTAATCTTCAAATGGTTTGGTTTTAGTCAAGGAGTATTGATTTTTAACCAAAAGGATTTTAGTCGTCATGACTAATATTTCAAGTTAAATGAAAAACCTAAGTCGAGGATGGCTTAGTGAAGACAAAGACTTAATGATTATGACTCATGGTGGAGCAAGACCATATGTCATAAAGTAAGGATGATTCACTCATCCTTACATCCATAATACTTAATGACAGAGAGTGTTTTGAGGTTGCTTGCTCGACAAGTAATCTTATTCGAGAATCGACTTAAAGAGGCATAATTGAGTTGGTGTCGAATGACCAACCTTCAAAATGTACTAAAGCGTTGAAACATGGATAGTCCAATGAGGGGTGATTCCCAAGAGGTTGGTACTGTCTACTTTGCCTCTAGAATGGCTTTTGGTTTCTGTAAGGAACCCCGAAATTTATCCGGTGGATAAATATGAACGAAGTGGCTTTTGGTTTCCGTAAGGAACCCCGAAATTTATCCGGTGGATAAATATGAACGCACACGCCATTAACGACATTATTGCCTAAACACATAGTTGATACTATGTTCTGTAAGGCCTTTGTGCCTAGGAAGTTGAGCCGACATGCATGTGTGCATGAGGACGTGCTAGTGATGATCTTAAATGGTCTTGGGGGTGTTCAGGGTAGGAGGGTCACAAATGGCCAGTTGGTGATTCTTCTTGGTCGTGGCGTTCCATGTAATACACTGACATCAACGACTAGATGCTAGCCGGTCACGATTATCGAGAGTGTTTCACAATCAATTATAGTACCACTATGTGGTTGTTACTATCGAACGCACAAGATGCCTAATATTGGCAGTTGTGAAGCATGTGCTCTAATCACTCCTTCCGAATGTTCTCTTAGCTCCGGAGTTAGGGTCAAATCTCCCTTGAGGCTGTGTAGGTATGGGACTATGCAGTTTCAATCGGTTATCTCTATTCTCTAGTCTCTATGAACTAACAGTGCCCAGTCATGCTTGATGAGATTGTGGTTACACTGATTTGTGTACTGTTGACTATATGTGCACGTGTTATCTGTTACTTGTATATACTGGACTGTTTGACTGAAATATATGTTTACATGGATATGAATATATGTTATGTGGTGTCGTGCTATTTTCATATCTGCCATATGCTGTGATGTTTGGGAATCTCACCTCTTATTTTCTATTGCCTATGTTGGCTGGCTATGTGCATTATGCGTTCATCAGAGAAGACTGAGATGTTAAGATGTTGCCCGACTGATTCATCGTAGTGGATGAGGTTCAAACATGCTGACGATATATTGAAGTCCCTAGTGAACGTCTTTCAGCTTTTAGATGGTTCTAGTTGATGGTCTTTGTGTTTTTCTGTCATGCCTGACCTTTCTTCTCTTGAGACAGGCATGATTGTCGTTGGTCTGTAGGCTATGACCTTTCTCTTGGAAAGGGAAAGGCTTAGTCCAAGAGCTACCTTTGTAGTGGCTCTAGTAGTGTCGTCGTGATGATGTCGATAGTGGACTCAAGTAGAGTTTCCACTAGATCTCATCAGTTGGGTTTATCCTTCTCACGATGTAAGAGAGAGGATGGTCTTTTATATTTTAGTTTGGCCAGCTTGGGATGTCTGGGAGTTAATATTACCGTTTATGGAGCTGCGACTCCAAGTATATTATATTTTAGGAGCTGCGTCTCCATAGCTCTATGTTGGGTCTATGTATCTTTATGTTTTCAGTTTATGAGTCGGGTTGGGTTTTATGTAAATAATTTTCGAACTTATAACCTTAATTATGATTTGTAAATGATTTAGTGCACTGTTATCTTCTGAGTAACCGTGGACTGTATTATGTAAGTATTTGATGAGGTTGGATGTTTTATTGCTTACCTTGAGAAAAAGAAAAAGATTTGATGCTATAAAATGTTTTATCAGGTGTTCCGACTTCATCCAAACTCCGTTTTTCAAAGGGGACATTTCGAAATATTTTCTTTCAAACTTTGAGAATTCTTACCTTGATCCATTCCATTGATCTTCAAAGAAAAAAAAAATTATCCCATTTTATTGCAGAGAATTTAATTAGACTGCTTTTCGGCCTTAAAATGTCACAAAATGTAGCGCCCGAGAAGGGTGTTACATTGGAGGCTTATAAATGATGTTAATGTTGGTTATGAGGTTGCAAAGTCACTTGTATAATGAGATAGTTTTGGTCTGGACTCCATATTGGATTTGATGATAAAATATGTGCTAATGTTGAAATATGAAATAGTCATCATGAATTATATTGTCAATCACCGAAATATCTATATTGAAATATGTGAAGATTTTGTTGCGTTTGAATTTGTTGATATGCGTTCCTTGGAAATGATTGCATTGTGAAACGAGATAACTTTTGAGGGACTGATTGAATGGATAAAATATCCTCAGAGCATGAAAGGGGAATGATGGTGGCATGGTGCCATTGTAATGAAAATAAAAATGTTGTGGACTTCAATCACATGATGACAATGGAAATAATTGACTTATAATGGAAAATAAAATCATATCCAATGAGGAACCATCGTGATTAAAGGTATAAGTTATCAGACTTTAGGGCATATAAGTTTCTTATCTAGATATTATGTTTTTTAATCTGTTAATTGATGTTTTACATATTGATTTATTGATTTTTTTTTTGTCTTAGAAGGGGTAACCCTCACTGAGTTTCATACTCACCCCTTTGTTTTAACCTTTTAGCCACAGGTCCTTCTTAAAGGAAAGAATTCAATGAAGCCCCATTGTTGCTATAGAGGATCTCTATTTGAAGCTGTGCTATCATAGGAATTTATAGACTAATTAGGATTTAAATGTTTATGTGATGTATGCAATGTTAAAAGAATTCTTCCTTATTGGAAAAGAACAATTCTGATGTACATAATGGATCATGTGATTCATTTTGGAAATTTATATAAGTTGGCACATAGTGTCGCGATGTAATTGCGGAAGATGTTTCCAAGTAAAGGTTGATGATAGGCTTCGGGGCTAGGTAGGTGACCTTAGCCCTGACCGGTCATGAATGCCAGATTTGGGTTGTGACAAAGTTGGTATCAGAGCTTAGGGTCCCCCTGAGATCATATGACAGGTGTAAAAATAATAATAATAATAAGACTTAAATAGATTACATAAGATTGTCTATGACAGTAACGGCAACAGGGCATCCTTGTGGCTAAGTGAGATTAGTAGGTATGTAAAGATTTATATTAGAATAAAGATATAGTGCACTGTGTGGTTAAGTGATCGCTTCTATTTTTTGTATATGTATGTTAAGAGTCGTATTTGGCTTGATGCCTTGAGCGGGTAAGTAGGAGAAATGTCCATTTAAATATCCTTGTGGTGTTGTTTTGATGCTTGGACTAGTTGTGTATTTATAAATGTTTTAATATTAATTGGAGCAGGCGTTAACTGTAACCATAACAAAGAACCATAAAATCAACTTTATTTGTGTGGGAAAAAAATGTCCTATGTGTTTAAATTAGTGATATGAGTTCACTTACTAATGATTGAATGTTTTATGTTTTGGATGGTGAAGTGTTGGGTTGGACTCTTATGATATATTGAGCTACTTGACTATGTGTGCTCAGTTTCAATATGTGTTAAATGCGAAAACATGTTATAATATGATCATTATAAATGACTAAGATATGATGCACGTTTAAAGTTAATTATGATATTTTGTGAGTAATGGAAGGAATGCCGTGGCAGATTGATACACGTATAATACTAATGCTTAAGGCATATATGATTTGTTGGCTATATTTGAATATTGCAAGTAATGACATCACTATGGTTAGGTGAATGGAGTTTCATTGGCCTTGTGGGCATACAAAACTGCATTCAAGACCCCCTGGGAATGTCCCCATATAAATTGGTGTATGGGAAGGCTTGCCATTTCCCTTGGAATTGCAACACAAAGCTTTATGGGCAGTTAAAAAACTGAACTTTGATCTTCAGTCTGCGGGACAGCTCGTATGCTGCAACTTAATGAACTAGAAGAGCATAGGTTGTTTTCTTCTGAAAATACTGAAGCCTACAAACCAAAAACTAAAGCTTGGCATGACAAAAAGATCCATCACATATCATTTCATGAAGGAGAACAAGTCTTGTTGTTTAACTCAAGGCTGAAACTCTTCCCAAGCAAGCTTAAATCAAGATGGTCCGGCCCATTCAAAATCATGAAAGTCCATCCACATGGGGCTGTGGATTTTCTAGATGCAGAGAGTGGCAGAGAATTCAAAGCTAATGGTTAGAGAATCAAGCACTATTTTGGTGAACCTTTAAACAGAATGAAGGTTACCACCACTCTTGAAGACACTCAATGATGCTGCAACATGGTCTGGCTGAGGACCTTATAAACCAAGCGCTCATGGGAGGCAACCCATCAATAAATTCAAATAGTGTCTAGTTGTGCTTGAGCATTACAAGGCCAAGCAGTGAATAATTAGGAAGTAAGAAGAAAAGAAGTGAGTTCAGGCTGTAGCAAGAACAAGGAACAAATTTGTTGTGGAGCAATGCTACATCATGCTCCCAAATTCTGAGGGCAGGAAGGACATTATTTTTTTGGAAAAGAACCAACACCGAACACAGGTACAAGGTGGGGGCCAGCGCACGTTTTGTCTGTAGTGGATAAAAGTAGTTGGACAGTTTTTGAAAATTTTGAAAATGGAATTAATGAGTGGGATGCGGAGAGAGAAGATCACGAGCTCCCATAATAAACCAACCAATCTTACAACCCTCTCTCCTTCTCCACTTTATTGCCTTCTCTCTCACGCCTCACCACCCCAAGTAATCAATCCACACCCTACCCTGACACAGTAAATAGCCACCCCTTTCTTCACTCACCCACTACACTCTACAACTTCTCCTTCTTTCTCCACTCACGAAACACTAACTGCTCCAAACACACTCTTAAGCTCACCAAACCACACCACCACGACAACCAAAAAGGGAGGTCGTGTCAAACACCATGCCATCAAGAACTCCGCACCCACTTCTGCTACGGAGAAAGACCAACTCACCTCTTGGACCAGCGTTGAGGCTTGAGAGAAATTTGAAAATGAAACCCTCAGTCGCAACCTTCATCCAGAGAAAGGATTCAAGTACGGGAAGGGTGTAAACTGGGGAATATTGGCTAGTTGGTGGAGGTTATAGATGCTCACAGATGGAAGACCTTTGCCGAGCACTCTAATGGGTACTGTACCCAGTTGGTAAGGGAGTTTTATGCTAACATCGGTTCAGAGGCCCAAACTTTTGTGGTCATAAGCGGGGAAGGTCTCATTCTCTGCAAAAAAAACAATCAATCTGCACCTGGAAGTGGAGGAGGTAGAAGATGAGTACCAGGAAATCCTGCAGAAAATGACAGACAAGAAGCTGCAGCGGATAAAGAAAGATTTAGCCTTTTCTGGAGTTGAGTGGATCCATCAGCGTGAAGGCCAAATGAAGCTCCCCAGGGCTATGCTGCAGCCCTTAGCGAAAATCTAGTATCATTTTCTCAAATACTCTCTCTCCCCTACTGCTCACTTGAAACAGTGGATAACGAACGCTTAGTCCTTCCACTGCATCATGAAGAAGAAAAAGATCATTACGGGGGAGACAATCAAGGACCATATCTCCTCTTGTGCCATGAAACACAAAGGAAATCTGATTTTTCCATGCTTGATTACTGACCTCTGCTTAGAGCAAGGAATGGAGTATAATCCTGGAGAGGGGCTAGAGAAGAACTCAAGTCCTATTGATATGAGTTGCATTCTGAGGATGTACTCCAACTCTGACAAATTTGGAGCAAGGGCAAATAAACCACCCAGAGCAAGCACCCCAAAGCAGCAGGATCACTCTTGGATGCTAGAGCAGAAGATAGACCAACTGACAGAAATGTTGCAACAACAAGTGCAAAGAGAAAACGTTTTCTTGGGGTTTTGTTTTTTCAAGTATCAGTGGGAGAAGCAAACGATGAAGCTCAATAAATGGATGCTAGAGACCCCCATTCCCCAATTCCCAAGAGAAATTATGCCACCGATTGAAGAAGATGTCCAAGTCCCATATGAGAAAGCTATCCTAAACCCTGTTCTTGAGGACCCGGTGATTAACATCAATACCACCCCTGCCAACAGCTCTTCCTCTAACAAGGAGTGTCAGGGCATTCCTCCGTCCCAGCAACAAGAGGGTATTGTGGCCTCTGAGCCCAAGAAGAAAAAGCAATCTCCACAAAGCTCCCAGCAAGATTAGGGGAGTGCAAAAAGGCCCCGTGCTGCAGCCCCAGATAAAGTTCCCCCTGTGCCCCTGATGTAGCAAAGGCTGTGGGTTGTGGCTCCTGATACTCAAGAAGGGGGGTTGAAATGAGTATGTAAGATTTTTGAAAACTTTTCCCCTTTAAGCAAAAACCGAATCTTTTCTAAAAACTTTTGAAAGGTTTTGCCAACCAACAAAACAAAATAAGTTTTTGCAAATTTATTCGAATAAAGACTTGATTCTTTAACAAGAAAGATTGATGAAAGATAGTTTTCCAGATAAGAACATACACCAATCTTCCTTAACTAAAACTTAATCACACGCATTCAACAATTAAAGCAATTAAATGAGTTAAGGGATGGAGAGAAATGTAAACCGAATTTTATCATGGTTCAGCTACCTCCTCCGGTAACCTACATCCAGTCCCCACAATCTCTTGTGAGTTTCGTCCACTAAAATCAGCATAATTACAAAATTTTTTACAAACCTTCACAACTCAGGTTCCTTCTATCCAGTGACAGCTTTTCAGTCAAAGCAATCTTGTAATTCCCAAGAGTCCCTTCTACTCTTGTCAAACCTCAGAGTGCCTTCCACTCTTAAATCAAACCTCAGAGAGAAACCTTCTCTCTTTTCTCTTCCTTTCTCAGTAAAAAGATTGATTGTACAGATTCTAAGAAATCAGAATGTTACAATTTGAAGCACTATCAGAAAAGACTTTAACTATCTCTCTATGAAAAAGCTCTTTTTGAATTTGTGTAATCTTTCAGAAATGTATTGAATTGTTGTACAGAAAATGTTTACCCAAGCATTTATATAGATGTATGTCAAAATAGATCCGTTGGGGACACTTTAAAAGTCAGTTAGAATCAAAACAAACTTTTCATCAAAAATTGATTATGTCAGTCAATTGATTATCTAATCGATGTATTAAACAAGATTTGCAATTTTTACACTAAGTACATCGATTGATCAATCGATTGGATTCTTTATAGTTCTTGATTCTCATTGATACATAGATATGTACATCAATTGTGTTTTTGAGAATCGTAAGCATCAACAGCCTATAAGTCTTTACATCGATTGCTCAATCGATTGCATAATCATTTCAAAGAGTCTTTGCCTCTGTTTGGGCTTATGCATCAATGTGTCAATCGATTGTTTCTTTTTAATTTCAAGACTTCACTTCTGTTCTGTGTTTTCATCAATGTACTAATCGATTGACTGTATATGAAAAACATTAATGGCCTCTGTTTGGCCTTATACATCGATGTATCAATCGATTGTATGCTTATTTCAGAAAACACTAGCTCCTGTTTCATTTTATACATCGATGTTCAAATCGATTTACAGAAGCTTGAATTGCATACATATCAAGTTATACTAGAATCAATCGATGTATACATTGATGTATAACATTTATACATTGATGTACACATAGTTTTTCATTAAAAAGTAGTTAATTAACTGAAAGGTACATGGATGTACACATAGATGTACAAATCTTTCAATTAACCTTTTTATTTTAAGTTCAATTTTAATTTATGAAAACCATTTTTGATTTTGTTATTTAGAGAGAGCTAAATCAAAGAAAATAGGAAAAACTTTTCTTTACATAAATTCCTAAGTCCTTTTGCTTGAGATTCCTTGATGATTCTTCGTGTAAGTTTTCTTGATCTTCAAGCATTCCAATTGTGATATTTCCTTTGCCTTTTTCTTTCTTCCTTTGATTCTTGGCATCTATTCCTTGCACTTAATGATTCATATATAACATTTAAACTTGGCAAGAGGGTAGTGAATCAAAGTATAATAATTGTCTTAAGTTTGTCCATTAATCAAAACATTCAAGAGTCATTTTCCAACAAACTCCCCCTTTTTGATTGATGACAAACTTACCATACTTTAATAGGAAAGAATATCATTGGAAGTAAAAAGCATATATCAGAGTTTAAACGGTGCAGCAGAATTTTATTTAAATGATTACTCCCCCTGTCTAATTGACAGTTCAAAAACGTTTAGGATCAATAAACTTAGGACCTTTATTTCATTTAAAAGTTGTATAATTTTAAGTATGGTACCTTTTCCTTTCTCCCCCTTTATCATTATCAAAAAGAATATATAGGAGATATAAAGTATATAAAGCATAAACAAGGTACATACTAAAACATCCAATCATTCATCACAAATAGCAAATCCACATATTGTTCAAGATATTTCAAAAAGCAAGGCATATAGAATAGTGGTTCAAAATATTACAAACCATATCATATATAACTTCCTATGCACAATATTAACACTAAGAAGCTTTAATGATCTAAACATCTTCATTGTTGCTTGGCTCTTGAGTGTTTTGTGCAGGAGTTACAGCTTCAGCTTCATGGTTGCTTTATTCCTCAAGTGCAAGGTCAAGTTAGTGAGCTCCTAGTTCTAGAGACTTCACTCAATCGATGTCACAATCGATTTATATGCAGGGTTGGTCTGAAGAACCCAAAGTAAATTGATGTAACAATCGATGCATAAGCTCTTCCAGAGAGCAATGCAAAAAGGTTTAGATGATAAATCGATGTTGCAATCGATTTATGATAGAAAAAGTTGAGATTTTCATAAATTAGTTGCAGGTTAATCGATGTAAGCATCGATGCATAGGGGCTTCCAGAGAGTCACCTTTTCTGATTTGGTCACACAATCGATGTAGCAATCGATGTGCTGATGATTCTTAAGACTAATCAGGTGTTGTCAATCGATTTGTAAATCGATGTTCAGGCAAATTTTTTTAAAATTTCTAAGTTTATACATGGATTGCACAATCTATGTACTAGCTATGGGATATGAATTTTTTCTTAAGCTAATCGATTGGTAAATCGATGCACAGAACAAATATCAAGCAATCATGTATTCAACATACAAAACATCAATCATAGGTTGGATCAATTATCCCCAATTCTCTTCTTATGTAATAGAAACTTTCCTTAGCAATGAGTTTAGTGAAAATATCAGTCAATTGTTTAGTATTATCAACAAATTCAACAACTATATCTCCACTTTGTATATGATCTCTTATGAAATGATGTCTTATTTCAATGTGTTTGGTTCTTGAATGCATTATTGGATTTTAAGTTAGGTTTATAGCACTAGTGTTATCACATTTAATAGGCACTTTTCTAATAACATACCATAGTCAATGAGTTGTTGCTTCATCCAAAGGATTTGTGCACAACAACTTCCTACTGCAACATATTCTACTTTAGCAGTTGACAATGCCACACTTGCGTGTTTCTTACTAAACGAAGAAACTAGTGAGTTTCCTAGTAAGTGACAAGTTCCACTAGTACTCTTTCTATCAAATTTTCAACCACCAAAATCAGAATCAGAGTAACCTACTAAGTTACATGTTGAGCCTTTAGTATACCATAAACCCATTTCTTTAGTTCCTAGCAAGTATTTCATGATCCTTTTAACAGCAGTTAAGTGAGATTCCTTAGGATTTGATTGATATCTTGCACACATACATACACTAAACGTTATGTCAGGCCTACTAGCAGTCAAGTAGAGTAAGGAGCCAATTATACCTCTGTACTTGGAAACATCTACAGTTTTACCTTTCTCATCTTTGTCCAAGTAGCAGGATGGACTCATTAGAGTTGCCATTTCCTCTGCATTCTCCATGCCAAACTTCTTCAATAGTTCCTTACAATAATTTGTTTGACTTGTGAAGGTTCCATCTTTGAAATGTTTGAAATGAAGCCCCAGGAAGAAAGCGAGTTCTCCCATCATGGACATCTCAAACTCATTTTGCATCAACTTAGCAAATTCCTTACACAGTGAGTCATTAGTAACACCAAAAATAATGTCATCAACATAAATTTGAACAAGTAGTATGTTTTGTGATTTTCTTTTTGTAAAAAGAGTTGTGTCAACCTTTCCTCTAATAAAACCTTTTTGTAGTAAAAAGTTACTTAATCGTTCATACCAAGCCCTTGGAGCTTGTTTAAGTCCATACAAGTCTTTGGTGAGTTTATAAACATGGTTTGGAAAATCATTCATTTCAAAACCTGGTGGTTGACCAACATATACTTCTTCTTGTATAAAACCATTAAGGAATGCACTCTTAACATCCATTTGATATAATTTGAAATCCATAATACATGCATATGCTAGCAACATTCTAATAGCTTCTAGCCTAGCCACGGGTGCATAAGTTTCCTCATAATATATGCCTTCTTCTTGATTATATCCTTTGGCTACTAACCTAGCCTTATTCCTTATTATAATGCCGTTTTCATCAAGTTTGTTCCTAAACACCCATTTTGTACCAATTATCTATTTATCCTTGGGTTTTGAAACAAGTTCCCAAACTTTGTTTCTTTCAAACTGATTTAATTCTTCTTGCATTGCCATGATCCAATTATCATCAACAATAGCATCATTAACAGTTTTTGGTTCAATTTGCGAAACAAAAGCCATTTTATTGCATGCATTTCTTAAAGAATGTCTAGTAGTTACCCTTTTGGATATTTCACCAATGATGTTGTCCAATGGATGATTCCTTACAATCTTCCAATCTTCAGGTAGCTCTTCATATGGTTCTTCTTATTGATTTTGGGTTACATCATCCATAGTTGCATCATTTTATCGTTCTTCAGTCTGATTTTCTTCTAAATTTCTTGCATCATCATCACAAACATCCTTTCCCAACATTTTGGGGTTAGATTCATCAAATGTAACATGTACAGATTCTTCAATTGTTTGAGTTCTTCTATTGTAAATTCTAAAAGCTTTGCTAATTAGTTAATAGCCTAGGAAAATGCTTTCATCAGCTTTAGGATCAAATTTGCCTAGATGATCCTTGCCATTGTTTAGCACAAAGAACTTACAACCAAAAACATGAAAATGAGAGATATTTGGTTTTCTTCCTTTGTATAACTCATAAGGAGTTTTCTTTAAGATTGGTATAATCAAGACTCTATTTAGTACATAGCAAGCTATACTTACAGCATCTGCCCAAAAGTATTTTAGCACATTAGAGTCATTTAACATGGTCCTAGCAATATCTTCTAGAAATCTATTCTTTCTTTCAACTACTCAATTTTGTCATGGAGTTCTAGGTGCTGAAAAATTGTGTTGTATACCATGTTCATCATAGAAGTTATCAAATTCTTCATTTGTGTGCTAAGAACAATGTCCAAGTATATCTAGAGAAATCATCCACTATCACTAGAGCATAAATATTTCCACCAAAACTCTTTGTTCTACAGGGACCAAAGAGATCCATGTGTACCAATTGTAAAGGTCTATTTGTGGAAACAACATTTTTAGCTTTAAAGGAGGTTTTAACTTGTTTGCTCTTTTGGCAAACATCACATAAACCATTTTTCACAAACTTGTTCTTAGGTAGACCACTTACAAGTTCTTTGGAAATCAATTTGTTCAAGTGATCGATGTGAATATGAGTTATTCTCCTATGCCATAGCCAATTTTCTTCTTCTTTAGAGATTAAGCAACATGTATCATTTGAAGATAAATTGTCTAAGTTTAGCATATAGATATCGTTTACTCTATTTCCTATAACTTCAAGTTTTTATCATTTCTAGATTCAATCATACACATATTTGAATTGAAATCTACCTTATACCCTTTGTCACAAAGTTGACTTATGCTCAAGAGATTGTGCTTGAGCCCTTCAACATAGAGAACTCCTTCAATCCTTGTTGTTGGACTCTTTCCAATTGTCCCAACACCAAGTATTCTACCTTTGTTATTATCACCATATGTTACATTTCCTCCTTCTTTTGAGGTAAAGATTGTGAATTTTGTGATGTCTCCTGTCATGTGTTTGGAGCAGCCACTATCCAAATACCAACTTGAAGTTTTGGCCTTCAAACACACCTACAAGACAGATTTTCAAACTTTTCCTTTAGGTACCCAAATCTTGTTGGGTCCTTTGTTGTTAGTCAAGACATATGTTCCCTTAGAAACCCATATTTGCTTAACATTTATCCTTGAAGGATTTCTGAAATAACTTGTAGATGCACTATGTCCTTTTCTTGCACAATAAAAACATCTAACAAAAGGACTAGTATAAGTCTTAGGAGCAACAAATAGTTTCTTAAACGATTTTTCATGCATAGCTGGTTTGTATCCTATTCCAGCTTTATCATATACACCTTTTTGTTGTCCAAGAATTGCATTAAGATTATCTCTTCCTAAAGTAAATTTAGAGAGAGTGGTTTTCAATTTTTCAACTTCTTTTTCAAGCATATTGCAATTAGAACATGTAGAGCTAGATGCACTTAGCCTACTCTTTTTAGCTTCCAATTCCTTATTCCTAATTTGAAGAGATGCATAATCACTACAATGTTTAGCAATCACTTTTCTACATGATATGAGTTGCTTATCAACTTTCAAATATTCACTATGTAATTCATCAAAAGCATCTTGCAGTTCATCATAATTAGGAGGGAGATCATTTACCTCATCTTCAATTTCTGTGTCACTTTGATGACTGGCCATAAGGCAGAGATTTGCCTCTTCTTCTTCATATTCTTCAGAGGAATCCATGTCATTTTCCTCCCATGCTATGTATGCTCTTCTTGGCTTTTTGTTCTTCTTGTCTTTGGACCCAAAGCTGTCATGCTTGTCCTTCATTTGAAGCCTTGGACACTCATTTTTGTAATGTCCAGTTTTTCCACATTCATAGCACTTTACATTTGATGTTGAACTTTCAATCTTTGAGGAATTCTTTTTGGAAAAGAAGTTTGAGGGCTTTTTGTTGAAGGATTTCTTCTTATTGAGAAACCTTTTGAATTTTCTGACCAACAAACCCATGTCTTCTTCAGAATCTTCATCTTCCTCAAAATCTTCATCTTCATCACTGTCATGAACTTCTTTGTAGATACGAGCCTTAGTGATAGGCCTTTCTTTTTCTTCTCCTTCTCTTTATGATCATTCATTCTATGTAGTTCCATTTCACGCTCTTTCAACTTTCCAAATAACGTAGCAATGTTCACAGTTTCTATGTCTTTTGCTTCAGCTATAGCAGTAATCTTTGGTCGCCATTCTCTTGTCAAGCACCTCATAACTTTGTTGATTTGTTGTTCATCTGAAATACTCTTTCCAAGTCCATTCAGTTGATTCACAATGTGAGTGAACCTCCTCTGCATTTCATTGATGTCTTCACCATTCTTCATGTGAAACAATTCATACTCGTGCATGAGTGAGTTCATTCTTGCTCTCTTTACATCACTTGTTCTTTCATGAGTAATCTGCAGCGTATCCTACATTTGCTTGGCTGTCTTACAATTTGAGACCCTGAAAAAATCATCATAGCTCAAGGCAACAGTTATAATATTCTTAACTTTAGCATTGTAACCTACTCTTTTCCTGTCCTTATCATCCCATTCACTTCTAAGTTTTTTTATCTTGGTGTCATTTGCATCAAGAGTGTGAGGGATGTATGGACCATTCTCAACAACATCTAATACATCAATGCCACAAGCATCAAGGAAAATTAACATCCTTTCTTTCCAGTACATATAGGCAGTGCCATTGAAAGCAGGGGGTCTTGTTAGAGAAGCCCCTTCTCCCAAGATGTCATTTGAAGCCATCCTCTTAAGCTGCAAGGATTTACACAAGAGTGAAAGCTCTGATGCCACTTGTTGGTTGTGGTTCCTAATACTCAAGAAGGGGGGTTGAATTGAGTATGTAAGATTTTTGAAAACTTTTCCCCTTTTAGCAAAAGCTGAATCTTTTCTAAAAACTTTTGAAAAGGTTTTACCAACCAACAAAACAAAATAAGTTTTTACAAATTTATTTGAATAAAGACTTGATTCTTTAACAAGAAAGATTGATGAAAGATAGTTTTCCAGGTAAGAACATACACAAATCTTCCTTAACTAAAACTTAATCACATGCTTTCAACAATTAAAGCAATTAAATGAGTTAAGGGATAGAGAGAAATGCAAACCGAATTTTATCCTGGTTCAGCTACCTCCTCTGGTAACTTACATCCAGTCCCCATAATCTGTTTGAGTTTCGTCCACTAAAATCAACACAATTACAAAATTCTTTACAAAGCTTCACAACTCAGGTTCCTTCTACCCAGTGATAGTTTTTCAATCAAAGCAATCTTGTAGTTCCAAAGATTCCCTTCTACTCTTGTCAAACCTCTAAGAGTCCCTTCCACTCTTAGATCAAACCTCAAAGAGAAGCCTTCTCTCTTTTCTCTTCCTTTCTCAGGAAAAAGATTGATTGTACAGATTTTAAGTGTGATAACCATGAAAAAAAAATTATAGTGTGAATGGAATTGTAAACTCAAATGGAAAGTAAAAATATATATATAATTTGGACCTTACAACACGTATTCAAGTGTTCTAACATAGCTCATGTGAAATTATGACATCATAGACTTAAGGGTGTGCTAAATATGCCATACAAGTGAGGGATTTGGGGGCATACGGGTTTGCAAAATGAGAAGGAAGAAAAGAAGAGGAAATGGGAGAAGAGTGGGAGGAAAAGATGGAAGGAGAGTTAGGGCAAGGTGCTCCATCATCTTCACTTCTTGGGTAAGCATTTTTCCATTCCATCATCTTCTTCATTTTTGGTCAATCAACTATTTCTCCAAAATCAACACAATTATAAAATTCTTTACAAAGCTTCACAACTCAGGTTCCTTCTACCCAGTGATAGTTTTTCAATCAAAGCAATCTTGTAGTTTCAAAGATTCCCTTCTACTCTTGTCAAACCTCTAAGAGTCCCTTCCACTCTTAGATCAAACCTCAAAGAGAAGCCTTCTCTCTTTTCTCTTCCTTTCTCAGGAAAAAGATTGATTGTACAGATTTCAAGTGTGATAACCATGAAAAAAAAATTATAGTGTGAATGGAATTGTAAACTCAAATGGAAAGTAAATATATATATATAATTTGGACCTTACAACACGTATTCAAGTGTTCTAACATAGCTCATGTGAAATTATGACATCATAGACTTAAGGGTGTGCTAAATATGCCATACAAGTGAGGGATTTGGGGGCATATGGGTTTGCAAAATGAGAAGGAAGAAAAGAAGAGGAAATGGGAGAAGAGTGGGAGGAAAAGATGGAAGGAGAGTTAGGGCAAGGTGCTCCATCATCTTCACTTCTTGGGTAAGCATTTTTCCATTCCATCATCTTCTTCATTTTTGGTCAATCATCTATTTCTCCAAAATCAACACAATTATAAAATTCTTTACAAAGCTTCACAACTCAGGTTCCTTCTACCCAGTGATAGTTTTTCAATCAAAGCAATCTTGTAGTTCCAAAGATTCCCTTCTACTCTTGTCAAACCTCTAAGAGTCCCTTCCACTCTTAGATCAAACCTCAAAGAGAAGCCTTCTCTCTTTTCTCTTCCTTTCTCAGGAAAAAGATTGATTGTACAGATTTCAAGTGTGATAACCATGAAAAAAAAATTATAGTGTGAATGGAATTGTAAACTCAAATGGAAAGTAAAAATATATATATAATTTGGACGTTACAACACGTATTCAAGTGTTCTAACATAGCTCATGTGAAATTATGACATCATAGACTTAAGGGTGTGCTAAATATGCCATACAAGTGAGGGATTTGGGGGCATACGGGTTTGCAAAATGAGAAGGAAGAAAAGAAGAGGAAATGGGAGAAGAGTGGGAGGAAAAGATGGAAGGAGAGTTAGGGCAAGGTGCTCCATCATCTTCACTTCTTGGGTAAGCATTTTTCCATTCCATCATCTTCTTCATTTTTGGTCAATCATCTATTTCTCCAAAACCCCTCATTCCTCCCCATTTTCGGTTTTGGAGAGAACTCCATTAGTGAAGCTTAGGTTTTCCAAGATTTTGGTTTAATAAGTTAGGGAACTTGCTCCCTATTGGTTTAGGATGGAAAAAGGTGCTTGAAGAAGTCTCAAACACCTTCTTGGAGCTTCCAAATCAAGAGGAGAGCATCCACCCAATGTCAAATCCGAATTTGCCTTCCATTTAAGGTGAGGGATTTTGGTGTTTTCTTGAGTTGTTGTGGTTTAATTTTCTTTATTGATGTTTTTGTCCATGAAATTGACACGAATATCAAGGTTATGATATATGGGTTAAACCCTAGAAATCGGGGGTGAAGAACTCCAATGATGGAGGTTGAGTTTTCTTGGTTGCGGGTATTGAAAAAGATTGAATCTTCACATGTTTCTCTTGATAATTTAAAGTTATATTTTGGTTATGGTAAACCCCATGTCTTAGATGTTCAAATATGTATTTTCGAGGATATGGATGAGTGATTGTAGGTGTTTCAAAATGGGTTTTGAACACAAATTCCTTTAAAAGAAAAGTCATGGGGTAAAAGTGTCTAAGCTTGACATATGTGATGAAGTATACGAAATCAAGCTTGATAAAAAATATGTGGTTGGTAACCTTGTTTGAATATAAATCCAGTTTAGAAACTTGAGTTTGAGTGACCAAATGTTGGGGTTAAGCCCAAGCCCGATTTCAACATGTTTCTTAAGGAAACATGCTTTTGTTAAAATAAAATAAAAAAACTTGACCAAAATTTAAATTGAAAACTGTATCAAATAACTCAAAGAAAAATTATGCGAATTTATATATAGATTCTATTGTATACTAGCTTTCAGATGAGACTAGAACCAATTCATTTGGATTTCGACATCCCGAGATATGCACATCTGAGTCTAGACAGTCTAGCATCTGACAAAGCAGAAAAATGCTTCTGCATAATGAGTTGCTGGGCACTCCAGTGATAATAAAAAATTCTAATATTTTTACCACTTAAATGTGTGTCTTTGATTTCAAATAAAACAAAAGGTGAATGATTTAGAGGTCTGTGTGAGGAGTTATATAATTAATACTAACAGCTGTCAGAAACTCCTCATTCTATAAGAATTATGCGGAGCAAGGCGCGATTGCAAATAAAACTAGATATTATCCATTCACCTAAAATTGTTTATATCTTTAATGAGTGTATCTTGACAGTTTATATTTCCAATGATGCATACCTCTTACCTCATGTCAACAGGAACTCCCTATATCAAGTTACGTACAAGTTGTCGTTAGCTTTTTCAAGTTGAATTGCATGAGGGTGTAGTTTAAAGAAATCTTGTATCTAATGTATGGAGGAATGATGCATGTGTGGAACAAGTCTTCTAGATAAACATATTCATGTGTTTGGGATCATACATGTTTCATTAATTGAGTTCTGTTTTGGTGTGTTGGATTACAATTTACCTCTGTTTTAGTAAAGTACTAAGTTTACCATTTTGCTAGGTGATTCGTGAATTGAAACTTAGTTTTCTATGGGCGAAGACTTGAATTGATCTTACCTTGACAAGAACATTTGAGCTTGGTACAAAAGGGATTTTGTACTCTATTGGTTGGAATAAGACATTCTTGTGAGAATTGTCAATGAGAAATAGGTTGTGACGAATATGGTCATGATTGGAAAATGTTTGGTTCACATACTTTATGGATTTGTAAATCTCTTGTATGTCCTTGTTGTGCAAAGAGAATGACAATAGACAATTTGAGGTATTTTTTATGTCTACCAAGAGATGAATTATATACACACAAAAACACTCATCTATGTATATAAATGAATTAACTTGTTTATTATTTGGATTATTGGTTTATGCTTTAAACATGAATGTGAATGGTTGCAAATTATATTGGATGTGATAAGTACTCATGGATTGTGGGAAATGAGATATTTGATTGTTATGTTGGAGGCTTATAAATGATGTTAATGATGGTTATGAGGTTGCAAAGTCACTTGTATAATGAGATAGCTATGGTCTAGACTCCATATTGGATTTGATGATAAAATATGTGCTAATGTTGAAATATGAAATAGTCATCATGAATTAAATTGTCAATCTCCGAAATATCTATATTGAAATATGTGAAGATTTTGTTGCGTTTGAATTTGTTGATATGTGTTCCTTGTTGGAAATGATTGCATTGTGAACGAGATAACTTTTGAGGGACTGATTGAATGGATAAAATATCCTCAGAGCATGAAAGGGTAATGATGGTGGCATGATTGTAATGAAAAGAAAAATGTTGTGGACTTCAACCACATGATGACAATGGAAATAATTGACTTATGATGGAAAATAAAATCATTTCCAATGAGGAACCCTCATGATTAAAGGTATAAGTTATCAGACTTTAGGGCATATAAGTTTCTTATCTAGATATTATGCTTTTTAATCTATTAATTGATGTTTTACATATTGATTTTTTTTGTCTTAGAAGGGGTAACCCTCACTGAGTTTCATACTCACCCCTTTGTTTTAACCTTTTAGCCACAGGTCCTTCTTAAAGGAAAGAATTCGATGATGCCCCATTGTTGCTATAGAGGATCTCTATTTGAAGTTGTGCTGTCATAGGAATTTATAGACTAATTAGGATTTAAGTGTTTATGTGATGTATGCAATGTTAAAAGAATTCTTCCTTATTGGAAAAGAACAATTCTGATGTACATAATGGATCGTGCGATTCATTTTGGAAATTTATATAAGTTGGCACATAGTGTCGCAATGTAATTGTGGAAGATGTTTCCAAGTAAAGGTTGATGATAGGCTTCGGGGCTAGGTAGGCGACCTTAGCCCTGACCGGTCATGAATGCCAGATTTGAGTCATGACAAAGTTGGTATCAAAGCTTAGGGTCCCCCTGAGATCATATGACAAGTGTAAAAGTAACATAATACCATGATGTTATAGACATGCATGATATGACTCGTATGTGTTATTGATGTGTATCTATTGAAATCCACTTGATGCTTGTATTGCTCTTGAAAGTCGCACTGGGGACGGCGAGACGTAACTCCTAGTTGCGCGAGAATTTTCTATGAGAATGCACTGGGGACGGCGAGATGTAACGCCCAGTTGCATAGTGATATCGATAGCCTATTGGGGACGGCGAGACGTAACGCCCATAGAGCTTGGGTTATGATGATATGACCATGTACTGGGGACGCCCAATAATTGTGATATTGCACTAGGGATGGAGAGACATAACACCCAGTAGCAAATGGAATCGTATCTTGAGAAAAATGTATGCCTATCAGGGACGGCGATACATAACACCCGATAGTGTAGTTGAGAAATGTTATTTTGGTATAATTGAGATGGTTCAAGCATCTCAGTAAGAAAAACCATAATGGGTTATGTAAGTGGCATGAACTATATGATTTAATGAGTTAGACTTTATGAAACATTTCCCTACTATATAAACTTGGTTATGTTGATTAATATTGAATCTATGTGTCTTGTTAATAAGTATATCACAATGTATGTACTATATGCATTGTGGAATTGCAATGTGTTTTAAAGTTAGATGTATTGCCTTAAAATGTTCAGAAATGGTGATCACCTCAGGTAATGAGGATATATGATTTTCAATCTAAAGTACTCCTTAAAAGTAGTTAACCTTGTGTCTTATATTGTTTGCAATTAATGATGGATTCTATGGGTGCTTAGCTGAATATTATTGAACGAATTAATTTGATCCTTTAGGCACTATATAAGGCCTATAGTGACCACCTTTGGTTCGTTTGGGGTTAGATATGTGGATGAGATAATGATTTAACAGGATGTATATACATTTAGTTGGAAAGAAATATGGATAGTAAACGTGGAACGATATTAGTAGTTACAAGGGGATATAAACTCTGGATGTGACGTTACATGAATTTATCATAATTATTCGAATCTCTCAAGGATCAAACCCTAGGGTCTTAACTAAACCTCTTATCATAATCTTGCCTCTCATCACTAGTATTAATATTTTATAACAGTTTGGGCAGCAGCCCTTATTTTAATAATTATTGTTTCCTCGTTTTATCGTTGCATCGTCCATATAATTGATCAACAACCAATATAATGACATCCACATCAATCCACCACAAGAATCATCATAATAGGACGGCATATATAACATACATATTCATTCATATATCATCTATTATCCAATTATACTATCATGGCATCAATAGATCATAAAGTCCATACAAAGACATGTTATCTAACATGTTAACATCATCATCATGGCATTTAAGCATATAGATAACAATTAACAAATAGGCATACAAGATAAAACATGTTATATAACTATAGGGTCATGAGCAAGCCTTCCTCTTACGCTACCACCATGCCTACATACTCAAAAAGTCCCTTCTCCTCATACTTGGATGGAGATTTCCCTAAACGCGACAACACCAACGAGCTACGCACATTCCCTCAAGCGGCTTGATGAGATCTCCAAGCCTTGACCAAGCAAAAGACAAAACACATTAATCCTAATTCAATAGACATGCTAACACGCTCTAAAAGCTCCTCTACACGCTGCCTGAAACTCAAAATCAAAGGGGTAAGAGGAAATAGATGTTTTCTGCCATAGAGGCTGCTCCAAGTAATAAAATTAGGGATTCATGCGGAAACCCTCGCACACTAACCTATATTTATAGAATCAGACCCAAGCTTGACCGTGCTCCCCACTAAGCACCGTCGTGTTTCACTTGAGTACGGGCTTGCTCAAGTGAGCACGGGCAGGCAACACTACCGTCACTTCTCGCGCATTTACAACACGACCAAGCTCCCTTTGAGCACGACCATGCTCATGGCTCACCCAGCCATGAACACGCCAGACGATCAAGGGCCTGCTGATACATGAGCACGGTCGTGCTAGTAACACCCTATTTTTACTGTTTTTACCGCTTTGCCGTTTTTACTGTTTTTCAATTATCGGTAGAATTTTAATTGTTTGTAATTTTTATATTAGATCTAGAAAATGATTTTTAATAAAATAAAATCATAATTTTACTCTACCTTATGGTATAAGGTTACGGTAAAAATTTAGGTTTAAAATTCAGACGAAACCCGGTCTGCGTTTTAACTAACAGTAAGATTTTACTAATCAGAAAACCTAATTTTGACCCTAGAACGAAACAGTTTAGATTTTTATTTTATTTCCAACCATAGTGGTTATTTTGAAAATTTTAAAAATAAATAAGTTATTATACGTTAGTCAGGAGAATACTCGACGATCGGGGATCGACGGAATCGAGAACCTAGGTATGAGACAAAACCCGACGCCGGACAGATGAGAACAATGAGTCATTTGTGATGACTCAAGGGGGTGAGCCATAGGGGTTAGTCACCATGCATTAAATGCATGTAATGATGACTTAAATGTGAAAAGTCCAAAATACCCTTAAGCATGCATTGTAATTCCAAGTGTGCCATGACAACATTTTACCTTATTCTCCCTAGGAACTCACGGCCACATCACCCTAGGAACTCATGCCCCTAGTCTTTAAGTGAAACTCCAAAAGTGTCTCTAAGTGAATTTTGACCAAAATACCCTCTAAAACTACTCAATTTCGTGCAACCCATCTACTAAACCAAACTCATTTCATTTTGCTTTTATTTCATCATTTCCTCTCAAAAACCCTAATCGGGTAAATAACGTAATCGGACACGGATGCGCAGAGATACACCGGGAGATAGAACGGCGAGTCATCCATGATGACTCATAGGGGATGCGTCACCATGGTGAGTCATAGTAGTGACTCACCTCCCTCATCAATGCTCATAAATGATAAGCCAAAAATATCTAGATATTTCATTACTAACCTAACCTTGGCTTAGTTAACTTCAACCACGGTTTACAAGACAAATTCAATTTGGCTTCTCCTTCCTTTGTATGGTTACAAATCAGCCACATCCTCCCATTCACCTCCACCACATATTTTTCATGACTCGTCCTAATGATTCATCATTGCCATTAATGGTATTTATGTTAACCAAGGTGAATCACCATTTAACATAACCAAGGTTTAGTTTATTTTCACCATGGTTCTCACTTAAAGTTAAGAAGACAATGTCAAATTGAATTCTTCTACTCCTCTCTTCATTGATCGACGGCAGCCACCTCCACACACATTAAGTTTCATTTGATTTCACCTACAACACTAAGTTGACAACTTACTAGGTTATTAAGTTTCAAGAACCAAACTTCATCACTTTGCTTCATTTTTCTAGAACACAAAATGTTCTTCATTCTTTCCTTTCATGAAACTCGGTCACCCTCTCTAACACTCATCTTCATTTCGTTTCAGCTTATCATATTACATGACACAAAATACTTTCATTTCATTTCATCATCTTAAGTTCATTTCTCTAAAATCACAAAGTTCTTCCTTTCATTTTCTTCCTCCATGATTCGGCCACCACCATGCCTCCACCTTCTAATTACTCTATTGAAAAACCAAGATCATATTCATCATCCTCTCATCATCCTTGTTCATGAAGTAAAATTCATTCTTTCCTTTCTTTCTTCAAGAATTCGGCCTCCACCTCCAAACAACCATCCAAGAGTTTGTTTCATGAATCAACCATAGATCCATGAGCCTCTCATCATTCTAAGCCTTAGTTATCTCATCCAAAAATCCATTTTGAGCCTTCTACAAAAATGGGTATTTATTTGTCAAGAACATCAATCTCTTAATCATCGTCCTTTTGGCTTAAGATAAGTGATCTAAGCCTTGATTCCTATCTTTGGTTTTGTCTAAGCTTAGTTATATAATCCTTTTGAATTTTGTGTGTTGATCTCTAGGAGTTTGGAAGAAAAACCATGGCCATCCCTAGGAGAACAACGTCATTCTTGCTTGTTTTAAGGGATCTACAAGAGATTACTACTATCCTACCTTAATGTAGATATGTATGTGGTTTAAAATAATTGTATGTTGTTTTTCAAATCCTAAGTGTTAGGATTATGTATTATTGTTTATGGTTGTGTGATCCCCTTGGAGGATTTGATTTGATGTTTGGTTCTGGTATGATATGTTTTCCTTTCCATGTATACAAAATTCCTAAAAATTTGACTGAACGTCGTTAAGTTTTGTAAATCGCGTAAATCCATTTTCAACGATTTTACACTCTAATAGTTCAAAACTAATTTTGGAGTTTTAGAACAGTTTAATAGGTATGAAAAAAATTCTCTCACTGTCCAGTTAAATATATTTTCAAAAATTACAATTTAACCCCTAAACTTTCATTAATTGCAAAAAGATCCTTATTCACTTAAAACCTTATAACTTTTTAATTATAACTTCAAATCACACCAAACGAACTTCTATAGAATTATTTTTCAGTTACCATCAAATTTCCAGAAATTACATTTCTGCCCCCAAATATTTTATAATAATTACAAAAAGGTCATTGTTTACAAAAAAAAATAACTTTTTATGTATTAATCCAATTAACACCAAACCAATTTCTATGGTTTTGTCTCATCAAGGACTACAATATTAACACACAAGAATATGAATTTCAGTGCAGCCACTGAAATTCTTAGAATTTGCATTTTAGTCCCTAAGAACTAATAAATTCATATCTTTCAATATACATATCCAAATCAATCCAAATCAATTTCTATACTCTTATATATTCATTCAATACTTATAAAAATTATTCAAACAAATTAACTCAACTTGAAACCCCATTAACCAGTTATGGAAGAATGGCCTAAAATAATTATATTAGGCATTTTTCTTAACAAATCAAGTAAACAACAATCATGGTTCCAACTTAAGGTCATTGGAACCAAAACAATCATATAACATATCATACCACAACCAAGCATCAAATCAAATCCTACAAGAGGATCACACACATATAGATCAATATTATACACTTATGAGTTACAAAACCATATACACTAAATAAACCATCAACATATCTACATTAAGGTAAGATAGTAGTAATCTCCCCCCTTACCTCTTGTAGATCACTTGAAACTTAAGTAGGAGAAGGATGTTGTTCACCTAAATCACAAGGTTTTGAACCCACAAAACCGAGCGATGAACAACCAACAAGAAATCAAGTTAAAGAATGAAGAAAATCATCCTAAACCCATTTGATATAGGTTCGGCCAACTCAAAAATAAATAGCTAGGGATCTCTAAATTTTTCAATCTCTTGGATAATGAACATAGAAGTCATATGGAGATCATAGAAATTGATCTCACATTAAAATAATTTTTCTATGATTTTCTAGAATTATTTGAAAATCTAGATCTAGGAATTTGATCTTGAAGAAAACATGGATTTAAGAAGAAAACTTGTGATGAAAAGTGAAGGTATGATTATGGATCATAAGGCTATACCTTTGGAATTGGAAGAAATGAACAAGATCTTAGACTTCCTTTGAAAATCACTATGAAGAACTTAAGAGTATTTTGTGTGCAAGTCATAAGAACATGAACCAAATGAGTAAAATGAATGGCCAAGTGTGGTTTTGAAGGGTGTGGCCGTGAGCTTCCTAGGGATAAAAGGGTCCAAATATTGTCATGGCAACTTGAAATTATAATGCAAGCATAAGGGTATTTTAGACATTTCACACTTAAGCCATCATTACTTGCATTTAATGCAAGATGACTAGCCCCTATGACTCACCCCCATGAGTCATCCTCATCCGTCCGGTGTCGGGTTTTGTCTGTGCACCTCCGTTCTCGATTCCGTCGATCCCCGATCGTCGAGTATTTGCCTGACTAACATATAATAACCTATTTATTTTGAAAATTTTCAAAATAACCACTATCGTTGGAAACAAAATAAGAATTTAAACTGTTTTGTTCTCGGGTCAAAATTAGGTTTTCTGATCAGTAAAATTTTACTGTCAATTAAAACGTAGATCGGGTTTCGTCTGAATTTTAAACCTAAATTTTTACCGTAACCTTCTACCATAAGGTAGAGTAAAATTATGATTTTATTTTATCCAAAAACCATTTTTAGATCTCAGATAAAATATAAAGAATTAAAAATTCTACCGATAATGAAAAACAGTAAAAACGAGGTGTTACAAGATCTAGTATGCTATCCTTAGAATTAGCATCTAAGAAATAAAAGATCTTCATTTGACTTTGTCTTGATGCTTTATTACATTGCATCTCCTTTGAGTCTTTGTCATTGCAAACTTTGATCCTTTTGTTTTCCTTTTCCATAAATAAGCTTGCAAACAATTGAATCACATTATTAGTGTGTAATAAAAATTGAAAAACTCATTGCAATATTCTCTTTGTTTGTCATATATCAAAACTTCAATAAGGGCTTAGTCTTACACATAAGACTTTTGCATGGCTGCAGCCAAGAAATAAGTGGTGAGTTGATTCAGCAGCACTTCCACAAAAAGAACAATGAGTGACCACTATGCAGCCTTTGTTCCATAGGTTGTCTTCAGTAGGCATTCTGTTAAGAATAATCCTCCAGAGAATGAAAGATTTGGAGGGAGAAATGAAATTCCTCCAAATCAACTTGCACCAAGGCAAAACAAGACCAACAGGACACATCCAAGTATAAGCCTCTCTAAAAGACAAGCTACCTGTATCAGAGGCAGTCCAAACCAGTTGATCATCAACAGGATTAACAGGAATGACATACTTATTGACCTCAGTAGCCAAATCAGGGCAATGATCAAATAGGACCTGAGGAATACACCAATGATTATCTTCAATGAAGTCAGCAACTTTCCCTTTCGGAAAGCAGTACCAGTTATTTGGAATATTAAGGAATTGAACCACTGATTTAGAAAGCCATTTACCTGTCCAGAAATTGGTGCTCAGGTCATTACCAATCAACCAAGAAGTGTTGTCTACGACCACAAAAATAAGATACCTGATGCCAGACCAGATAGAGGATGAAATGTGGTGAAGGATAGGAGAGCCATCTTTAAACACTCTAGCTCTCAGCAAGGAAGACCAGCAGAGTTGAGAGGATACCAATTCCCAACCTAACCTGAGCACGGCTGCCTTGTTAACAGATTTTATTGATCTGATGCCTAATCCCCCTTCAGCAAGAGGCCTGCAGACTTTCCTCCAAGACACAGTGCTGGTCTTCCTAGTGTTGATGCAGCCAGACCCGATGAAATTCCTGATCCATTTGTCAATTTGTTTAATTAAACCAACTGGCCAGCTATAAACTTTGAAACTGTAAAGCATCATTCCCAAAATAACAGATTTTACTAGCTCCACTCTCCCCATGATGGACAATAAAGCACCTTTCCAAGAGGCTAGCTTGATTTTGATTTTGTCAGTAATAGGCATCAAATGAACCTTTTTTGGCTTGCCTTTAAAAAGAGAAACACCAAGGTAACTGATTGGAGCATAACCTGAACTGAAACCCAGTAAATTATAGATTCTAGAGATTCTGGCAGCAGACACAGATCCAGCATAAAATTTTGATTTTTCCACACTAATGACCCGACCAAACACGTGCTTAAGCTTGGAATAAGCTCATTAGGTTATGAAGACCATTAGATGAAGCTCTGTAGAAGATGAGGATATCATCAGCATAAAGGATGTGACTAGGCATTCTGAAGCCTCTAAGACCACTCATAAGCTGAAGCTTGCCATCCTCTGCTAGTTTGAGAATACCTCTGCTTAAAACCTCTTCAACAAGGCAGAGCAGTAAGAGAGACAAAGGATTACCCTGTCTAACCCACCCCCCTCCTCAAGCAACTAAAAAACCCCATAGCATGACCATTGACTGAAACTGATAACTTGGCAGACTTAAGAATGGTATGGATCCAGGCACAAAACTTCATGTCAAAACCAAAAGCTTCCAAAACTTTGATAAAAAAAAATCCAGCCAAGAGTATCAAAAGCTTTCTTAATGTCAATCTTCAAGGCTAAGTTACCACCAAAGGCTTTCTTGTCCAGCAAGTTGAAACACTGAGAAGCAGTGCAGATATAATCAGTGATCTGCCTGCCTTTAACAAAGCCTCTTTGGTTCTCTGGAATGATTTTCGGAGCAACCTTGGCTAATCTGTCTGCAAGCACCTTGGTGATAATTTTAAACTGGAAGTTGGCCAAAGCTATAGGCCTGTACTGCTCCACTCTATCTGCACCCTTAACCTTAGGAATGGGAGTCACAACATTGGAGTTCAGGTTAGGCAAGATCCAGCCATCTCTAAAAAACTAAATAACAGCATTGAAGACATCATTAGCTATTATCTCTCAATAGGTTTGGAAGAAGAAACCACCAAAACCATCAAGGCCAGGAGCACCATTGCCATTCATAGAGAAAACAACATTCTTGACCTCCTCTAGAGTTGGAAAATTAGTTAGCATAGCATTGTCTAATGGAGTTACCAAATTAGGAATCACTTCTGAAATCAGGTCATTATCATGGCAATCTCCTCTGGAGCCAAATAGATCCTTATAGAAATTTAGGATATGATGTTCAATGTCAGCATAATTAGAAAGAACCTGGTCACCATGCTTTATGCAGGAGATTTGCTTTGTGACACCTTTGAACTTGGCCATTTTGTGGAAAAATTATGTGTTTCTATCACCCTGCGTGTGCCAATTGATTCTAGCCTTTTCATACCAAAAGTCCTCTTCATAAGACAAAGCTTGTTGTAGATTCAACTGAGCTGCCTTTTCATTTGCAAGCAGGATTTTATTGCCACCATTATCATTTATGTCCTTTTAAATCTGATCTAAAGACTCCATTGCATCCTTAACTTGATGATGCACATTACCAAAAACCTTTTTATTCCAATCTTTGAGAGTAGATTTCAGAATCTTCAGCTTCCGAGCAAGAATAAGCATAGGGCAACCATGAATTTGCGATTACTAGATATCAGAAATAAGCTTTTCAGGTCTGGATGCTTAGACCACATCTCATAAACTTGAAAGAAGAGCCAAAAGACCTGATTTCTTTCTTCAAAATTAAAAGGATAGGAAAATGATCAGATTTGCTCCTTGTTAAAGTACTGCAGGCCATGCTAGACCAGAAATTCAAACTCTCCTCATTGCATATGGTTCTATATAGTCTTCTTTCTGTATAGCTGGGGCCAATCCTACCATTAGACCAAGTAAACTGAGATCCACTTGTATCCAAATGAATCAATTTAGAAGCACCAGTCCACTTTCTAAAATCTTCATAAGCCATTTTCTGAGGCAATCTTCTCCCCCTATGCTCATGAGCCCCAATAATAGAGTTAGAATCACCAATGAAGCACCAAGGTGCTTTATGAGCCAACATCAGAACATCCAGATCAGACCACAAACTCCTTCCGGCAATGTAAGTGGATGCAGCATAGCAATCAGAAAAGTAATTGACTACTCCCTCAACTAAAATGGAAAAGGCAACATGCTGACTAGAAGTGGAAATAATAACTGGAGTCAAATCCGTTTTGCAAAGACACCATAAATTAGGTAAAAGAGGGCCTCTATTGTTTTCATCAAATAAATAAAGATGGATGTTCTTAAAAAACTTCACTGGAACATCCTTAAAAGCAATCATAGGTTCAGTAATGCAAAGAAAATCAGGCATATGAAAATTACAAAGTTTTTTTAACACCAACCTAGTATCTTGGTTACCAATGCCTCTGGCATTCCAAAATAAGATCTTCATTGAGCATCATTGGACATTCCAACCCTTGATTGAGTAACGTAGCCATCCCCTACCTTCAAAGCCTTTTTTTTCATTTTCTTTTTTTTAGACTTGGAAAGAACCTTAGTGAAACCAGGGTTGTGAAGACTGAATAGAAGCACCAGTATCCTCCACTTCAGCAGCATCTAGGTTTTCATCCATATCCTCACTCCAAAGCCTGTCAACTATTCTCAAATCTTTAACCACTATGGGATTTTTTATCTGCTGATTAGACATTGTTGCTTCATTAGACCTTGCAACATCAATCTCTCTACTGTTAAGTGAATTTCCTGGAGTATTTGACACATGCTGAGAGCCACTATCAATTGAACCAATAAATACCAATCCTGGACCACCCTGAGCTCTATTTTGAGGATGATTAGGATCCACAAAACCAAGAATAGGACTCTCAAACATATCCTCATGAGCTTGAGGAGAGATGTGTTCTTTCTCTACATTCAAATCTGTCTCATATTCCACAATAGCATTTTGATCAAATCTAGGACTATTACCATTACCCCGAGACGAGTCTTCCAAATGATGGTTCAAATCAGCGAACACCACTTCTGCCTCTGATTCCCTAGGAATGTCAAACACACGAGTACCTCTTTCAGGAACATAATCAAAATTTGACATATTAATGTCAGGATCCAAAGTAGAATTATCCGCTGCCAGAGGCTGCTTATCGTGAGACACATCTGCCACTTCCTTGTCAGGCAAGTTACCTCCTGTGGCTAGATTACCATCTGGATGATGATTACCTTCATCTTCTTTGTGCTGCAAGTCAACCTTGTTCATGTTAGAGCCATCAATGTTCATCTGAGGAGTCTGCTTCGGCCTGTAAACTCTGCTGATTTTAGGCCTGGCCTTATCCTTAGTCGAGGGGTCACCTTTCAGTTTGAAACATTCTCCTGCACCATGACCAATTGTTTTACATAAGTCACAGAATGCTGGTGAGTTCTCATAATCAATTGTAACAAAGAAGGCATGATGCTCTCTTTCAACCATGACCTCTTAAGGAGTGTTCTCTTTGAGTTCAATTTCAACTAGAATTCTTGCAAAGTGACCTAAGATTCTTGATCTTGTTGTCTCAACAATGGCAATTGAGTGCCAACTGCATTAGCTATTTCAAACAGGATCTTTGGTCTCCAATACTCCGTTTGAAGATCATAAACACGGATCCAACACTGCACTAGAGACTGCTTTAGGTTATTTGGATTGAAATCCGCACTCCATCTTAACAACCTTAATGTTCTCGGGTTGACACTCCAAGAACCAGCCAACCAGACCCTTTGAAGATCATCTTGAGACGCAAAAAATAATTCAGAAAAGCCTTTTCCCAGCGGAGCATGAGCCAGAAGACCGAAAACTTCCATAAAAGACCTAACTTAGACCGTAAGTCATTAACTTTCATGGGTTGATTTCCTTTAGGCATCAACAAACGGCCATGAAGGCAATTCTTGGCACTCTCAAGTCCTATCTTATAAACATCTCCAGAGATTTTGATTGAGAGAGCATCACCTTTTGGTAGCGTGAATCCACAAGTGAACGGCTTCGTCGTCAAGTAATAAAAACATCGAACCCACAGAGACTGTGATCTTAAATAATAATTAATTATTAAATTAATTAAACTAGACAAGAAAAAGATTTGGAAAAGATTTGGTTTTTGTAATAAGATTAACTAACAAATCAAGTATTTAAAACGCAATCAAATAAAATTGCAATCGAATCAAATCTGGAGATTTTCAATTTAAAAGAGATTTCCAGGAATTGGGTTACCAACAAGACTGCTCATGCTACTAAATTGAATACCCCTATGTTAATTATCAAGATTGCTTTGAAGGTGAATTTATCCTAAATATGTTAATGTTCCCTCTCGAGATACAAGAACCATGCCCATTTAAACCAACACATACTCTCGTGGTAATTATATTTAAATTGAACCCATTAAGATTCGTGACAATTCAATGAACCCTCGAAGGACCGCTTCTAACTCTCGTGATTTAAGTCCTAAGTTCAATCCCTATAGTTCCAATACCTAAGTTCACCGCCAGGTTCATCCTTAGAGTATCTATGACATGCAAATAATTGCACACCAAATTCACAAGTAATTCATGTAATAGGAATTAAATCAAAAGCAAATTGAAATTAACAAAGGGAAAACATCAATACATAACATTAAACTGTAAGACTCAATGACTTAGAGATTTTGATATATGACAAATACAATTTAATGTGTGTGTGAGTGTTTTAGTGTCAAATTGCAAAGACAGGTATCAAGCAGTGATCGACAAGTTCATTGAGCAAATTCAAGGAAAATATTCAAGGAAGAACTTGAAGGAATCAAGGAGTTGCATGTAGAAATCAAAAGAGCAAAGTCAAAGATCAAAGATCAAAGAATCATCAAGACCAAGCTTAAAGGAGAAT
Source organism: Sophora flavescens (assembly GCA_030762895.1). Classification (NCBI taxonomy): domain Eukaryota; kingdom Viridiplantae; phylum Streptophyta; class Magnoliopsida; order Fabales; family Fabaceae; genus Sophora; species Sophora flavescens. Next base: position 34,925,776 of record CM061065.1, read on the forward strand.
TTCATATTTAAGTCTTAGATGATTTGTAAGAAAAAGAAATCTCTTAGTCACAAGATAGCTCAACTAAAAACTTGCATGAAGAAAATCAATTTTATTAACCTGCATTAAAAGGAATAAGTTTCTATTAATGAAAATGATTTTTGGAATTAAGAAAATTATTTGTCAGGTACAGCCATGTAATCAATGGATGTATGTCTGCTACTGTAACTAACAAATGAATTTAAGGTTCTTGATTCAATAAATAGATGTATTGAGTGGGTGTACTGATGGATTAACCAACTCCAAGTTTTTGAAAAACACGTACAACCATGTATTACACAGGTGTACAAAAACTATCAGAACTATCAGTATGAAATTGGTTATTACAGCCATGTACTTAACCCCTGTTCAAGAATCAGAATCAAGAAAACAGATTTTGTTATCAGACCCAAATATGTTTTAATTAATCCCAACGACTATAACTTGTTTCCTATATATAGAGGGATCAAAGGAACACTTTTAACATATTAGAAATTTTACAAAATCAATTTGAGAGATCAATTGTGAAAATCATTCATCTTCTTGGTTGAGCTTCATTGTGAAAAAGAGTGTTTCAATTCTCATAAGAACTTCAACTTGTATATCTGACTTCTGAGAGTTAGGAAGCAATCTTTCTGTACTTTTCGATTGTAAAGAGAAAGGGAGTCTCTCTGTGTGATTAGGGTGAGGAATCCTAAGGAAGAACATTGATTAAGGCTCTTAACAAGAGTGTGGTATCTCGAGGTGAAGGAGTGCTCTGTGGTGTAATGGTTTTTTCAAGCTACCTGGCTAAAGCTTGTTGTGTTAGTGTGTGAATACCCACAGGTGGAGTGGGGACTGGATGTAAGTCACAGTGGTGGTGACTGAACCAGTATAAAACTGATTGTGTGGTATCTCTAAACTCAAACTCTTTAATTTCTGTCTTGCGCATATAACTGTGATCATGATGTTCTAAGTTTTCAATTGATATCAGTTCTTTATCTGTTTAATATGAATTAAAACTAGAGTATTACTGCAATCAATCTTGAGTTATTAATTGTTCAAAACTAAGTTGATTAAGACTGTTCTTGATCACTGAAACTGATATATTGTAACTTCAGTTCTTGACCGATTAAGGCCTGTATCTAATACCTGTACCACCATGAACTGAACTTCTTCCTGTTTGATTCAATCACTGTTTAATTGATAGCTGTGAGCTGTGAACTTGAATCCTATTACTGATTTATCTTTCTGAATTAATCTTTCTTTCCTCACCACCTTCTATTCAAGGTTTCATAAAAAGCCCTTCACTGTTTTTGTAAAAGATCCTGAGGCAACTCTGATTTGAAAAGTAAAGTTTTCGGAAAGTTTTTTGAAAGCTCAATTCACACCCCCCCCCCCCCCCCTGAGTCTTTGAAGCCAAAACAAGAATTGGCATCTGATCTAAACTCTTAAGTTTGGCTTAACAGCTATAAGAGTATGGCTTCCAATGACTGTTTGAATGAAGGGGCTTCCCTTGCACGCCCTCCTGCCTTCAATGGATCTGAGTATATCTATTGGAAGGAAAGAATGGTAATATTTCTTGAGGAAGCAGGTGTTGACATATGGGATGTAGTAGAAAATGGACCATTTGTCCCCTCTATTATAGATGCTAATGGTGCTCCAAGAAATAAGCCTAAAACTGAATGGAATGAGGATGATAAGAAAGGAGTTCAATATAATGCACGTGCTAAGAATATTATAACATCTGCTTTAAGCCGTGATGAGTTTTTCAGGGTTTCAAATTGCAAATCAGCAGAGGAGATGTGGGATACATTGCAAATAAAACATGAAGGAACCACATATGTCAAAAGAGCAAGAATGAACACACTCACACATGAGTATGATCTGTTCAGAATGAAGCAAGGAGAACCTATGACTGAAATGCAAAAGAGATTCACTCACATTGTCAACCAACTTGCTGGTCTTGGAAAAACTATATCAAATGAGGATCAAATTAACAAAGTAATGAGATGCTTGAGCAGGGAATGGCAGCCTAAAGTCACTGCAATCTCAGAATCTAGAGACCTCTCATCAATGACCATTGCCACATTGTTTGGAAAACTGCAAGAGCATGAATTGGAGTTGAGCAGACTGAATGAGAATGAAGAAACTGACAAAAAGAAAAAGGGTGATTTTAATGTGTTTATTTAAATATGTTTATTTTATATTAAACTCAGAGGATGATTTTAATTAAACTAAAATCATTTTCTTGTGTTGTTATATCACATGAAGTCACGATAAAATTTTCGGTTGAAAATTCAGACGGAAGCCGGTCTGCGTTTTCACTGCCGGTACAAGTTTATTGTGCAGAAAACCTGATTTTGACTCGTGAACGAGATGGTTAGTGTTTTTATTATGTTTCCTTCAACTTTGGTTATTTTGAAAATTTTCGTTCAAAAATAAAATATAATATTTTATTCGGGTGAAAACGTCGAAAGAATTACAATCGGAAATGCAACCGGGTACGAAATGGAGTAGATTAGGGAGCATAAAAGAAGTGAGGAGACATGATGGAAGAGGCTATGACACACTCCAAAAGTGTAATCATTAAACTTTTCAAATTACAATACTATTCTAATCCAAAAGCTATTTCTCTCTCTTCTTCCATCCAATCAAGCATTAAACCACCAAGCTTACTCAACAAGTACTCCCTCTCTTCTCCCTTGAAGCCTTGGACTTTCTCCCCGTCTCTATATATATCCCTCTCATTTTCACTTCATCATCTTCCTTCTTCAAACTCCATTAAACCTTCATCTTCTTCCTTTCTTCTAAAAGTTCAAGCTCTTAAAGCTTTAGTTTTTATTCATCTTTTCTACTTAAGTTCTTCATTAAAGTTCTTCCTTATACTAAGGGTAATGCTCTCATATGAATCTTTTTGCAAGTTTCATCTTTTATTTCTTAGTTTACTTTATGTGTTCGATATGCTTTAAACTTCTAAAATCTCTCTAAAATGGTAGAAAACTCCTTTTGAGTTGAAACCACTTTCTATAGTCTTGTATTAACTTATATTTTCACATACTAAGAGGTTGTGTAAAACAAAAATATCTACCTATATCTTCCAATGAAGGTCGAATGCTTGTATTTGTGACCTAGGAAGTTTTTGTTTCAACTTTTGGAATATGATCATGTGTTTGAGTTTCTAACTATCCCTTGATCTTGAATCTATAAATCTTGGAAGTTTTGATAGCTTGTTCCTATGATGGCCGAAAATATGAATAAGTAAGCCTAGGATACTATGTTTCAACTTTTCAAGTATGATCATGGATTTAGAACTCTTAATACCTTGTGATTCTAAACCTAAGAGTTGTTGTTAAACCAAGAATATTTTCCTCATCATCCTATGATGACCAAAACTTAGTGTTTAGGTGCTAGGATGTTTGAGTTTTTATTTTCCAAAATGGTCATGGACTTGAGCTCCATAAGATATTTGGATGCTAAGTCTAAGAGATTGGAAAGTTTAAGGATTTCTAACTTGTTTATTCTATGTTATTAAAGCTAAGATGTATTACTTTCCTTTTTCCAAGATAATCATGGACTTGAGCTCCAAAAGATATTTGGATGCTAAGTCTAAGAGATTAGAATGTTTAAGTTTCCATTGTTTTCCAAAATGATCATGGACTTGAGCTCCATACGATATTTGGATGCTAAGTCTAAGAGATTGGAAAGTTTAAAGATTTCTAGCCTATAAATCCTATGAAGGCCGAACCAAGAAGGTTGTGGACCTAGGATACTTTGTCCTTATTTTTTTCAAAATGATCATGGTTTTGAGCTCCTTAATACATATGGATGCTAAACCTAAGAGATTGGAAAGTTTAGTGAATGCTAGCCTATTTTAATAGCCTTGGCCGAATACCCTAAGTTTATAACTTAGTGGGATTTTAATTCAACCTTGTTAAATGATCATTGTTTATGAACTCCTAACACTTAAGGATCACAAATCCATGAGTTGTATAATTTTCGGGAATCTCTAACCCTAAGAACTAGTCTTAGCCGAACCTATACCTTGTGGTTTAGTGTTCTTGTTTGATTTTAACTTGTGATTTTGTGTTCATAACCTTAGACTTCCATCACGGAGGGAACGAGGACGTTCATGGTATACCTCTTCGAGCATATAATCTCCTTACCTTCACAGAAGGTAAGAGGGGATTGCCTAGGGATATTCAATGACTATATACATGTGTGTATGTGTTTACTTGAGTGATTTGAATATTGTTATGATGTGGAGAAAATACTTGAATGACTTGTTTACTTGAACTATTGTGATTGTTACTTGAAGTTGATTATTACTTGCCTTAAAGTATCGTGAGTTGTATATACATGATGAAATGTCGTTAACTGTGATATTATTGTTGAAAATGTATTACTATTGATTGAAATTTGAGAAGCCGGACTTGAGTCTGTGCTCAATGATTATAAGGATTAAAAGCCTTAATAAGCCTTGAATAGAACTTTGAAAGTATTGATTTCATTTATATAAGTTCCTTGTTTAAAACGCTTACTTCAAGAGAATGAGATTCTTGTTTTGAAAAGAAACGTTGAAGTGTTTTTAAGTCAATAGAAACTACCTTTTTATGATCCAAAGTTTGTACGTGAGAAAACCTTTTTCGAACTATGTCTTTTATGAAGGAAAAACCCCTTTGAAAATATTTGATTTTATTCCGTCAAGGATTTCAAAAGCAAACGAATTTCCTAATTATTTTATAAACGGATTTGTAAAGGAAAACATTTTCTCCTAAATGATTTAGAAACGTTCCGGTTACTTGGATAAGTGACCGAGGTTTTGTTTTGGTTTTTGATTTTCACTGAGTAAAAAGTAAGCACATGTGAAAGAGAATCTAGTTCGCGAGACGTCGCCTCTAGCATTCAGTTTTATGCACGTGATCTGGGATCCGTGTCAAGAATTATGGACCAACGGTCCTAATCGTGATATTATGGGCTAGGAGTCCTAATCTTGGAATTGAGCACTATGGGTCCTAATTTCGTTGTTATGGGCTAGGAGTCCTTATCATGTTGAAATAAAACATGGATAAAATTATAATTGTTTCTACGACCACAACCTTGGACTGCGGCATCGGTCTAAGGTGTTGTGATTGAGCACTTGGATTGCACGTCCTGTGTTATTGATTTTCAAGTGATGAAAATTATGAATAGTTGTTAGCTTTGGGCTTCGACAACGGAAAAGAGTGAACACAAAGAAAAGTATCGATAATGAAAAGTCTTTTATTCATATGCATTTCCCCTTAGCAGACATGCTTGAGTTACCGAATACCCGCTTAAGATGTGGTATTCAATGATGTATGCATCCGAATGGCCGTTACAAGGAATTCGTGATGATGTTGATCCGGGTGCATGAGGTGATAGAGACAACTTGCCAATGCGGCATGCGAGCCAGATCAATGCTTTCTTTCTTAATGATAAAACTGTGATGGTATCTCATGAGATTAAGTTTAGAGCCTGATGATTGAAGTGTCATGCATTATCTTTATAAAATGGATAGATTCGGGCATGAGACCCACTGAAATAATACTTGTTGTTTACCTATGAATAATGTTTAAAATGTTAATATGACAAAGTGTTGTATGTATCATGTATATGGTTGTTGTATGATATATCCATTTGCTGGTGTCTCACTCTTACAGTTATATCAGGTCTCTTCGGGTTTTGCTGTAGTACTGATGTTGTAGAGGAGTCTTTCTAAGTCACTTGAAGACCTAGTATTAGAGGTTGGGAAAGTATTCTGATTGGGAGTCTCTCCAATGAATATTTGATAGAATGACCAGCTTAGGAGTCTGAGTTGGGTTGTATATCTAAAGAGGTCGGTAAATATAGTGTTATATACATCCATCTGTAGTTTAAACTTTTTCTTTCGAAAATGGAAACTTAGAGAAATGTTGTATGTCATGGTAACTTGGTTACGAATGTGACTTTACATTTTAAATGTATGTATTATGGATTTCAGAGTTATCCTTAAATAAAAATTTTATACCCCAGTTATCTGACTTAAAAGAAAACAATTTTCGAAAGCAACCAGCAAATTATCTTTTTAATTTACTTCCACAGGTGTTATGTAGTAATACCCGGGGGGGGGTGTTTCAGGTGGTATCAGAGCCGGTTGAGTCTTTCGGGATCTTTGGAAAATTGGTCTATTGTGTTGACGTTGTGTTTTCTCTTAATTAAGCTTTATTTGGATTACTTCTTAGAAGTAATGTGTGTTGATACGCCTTTACACGTTTCATTTTCTGGTTGTGGCCTGACTGATTTGTTCGGCAGGTCAATTATGGAACCAGCACCCGAAGTTGGACGTGGACGACGACGTGGACGCGGTCGTGGACGTGGTCACAGAGGTGGTCCTATTGGCTGTCGTGCCAACATGAATGAGGATTATGACGGTGGGATGGACTTCGCTACCCAAGCTTTGGCTGACGTTGCTACTGCCATAGCTCTCCAGACTGCCAACGCGGCTGCCCAGAATCAGCAGGAGCAACAAAGAGTTGAACAGGCTACAAAAGGGAAGAATATGAATGCCTTCTGACGCCAGAATCCATCGCAGTTTGACGGGGACGTAGACCTGACTAAAGCCGATCTTTGGATCCAAGAGCTGGAGAAGATCTTTGAGCTGGTGCACACCCCAGAGGGAGCAAAGGTGCCTTATGCAACATTCCAACTGATTGGAGATGCTGAATACTGGTGGAAGGGCACCAGACAACAGCTGGTAGCTGAGCATCAGGCAATCACCTGGGGAGTATTTCGCGACAAATTTCTGGACAAATATTTTCCCCAGAGTGCTCGGACAGAGAAAGAACGGGAATTCCTGAGGCTAAGTCAGCGAGACATGACAGTGGGGGAATATGCGGCAAGGTTTGAGTCCCTTGCCAAATATTTTCGCTTTTTCCAGAACAACCCCGATGAGGAGTGGAAGTACGAAAAAGTTCGAAGCCGGTCTACGCTTTGAGATCAAGGAATCTGTGATGCCATTGGAAATCCGGAATTTCCAAGCCTTAGTAGAGAAGTGTAGAAAAGTGGAACTAATGAGGAAGGAAAGAGGCAACGGAGAAACTGTTGGAGAACCCACTCGTTCCAAAGACCAATATCAAAATCAGAATCAAAAAGGGAAGCAGCATCGGAGGGAACCTTATTTCCGACCACAAGCGAATGACCAGAATCAACAAAAGCATCGTTCTGATAATTCTGAATCGGGAAGTGGAGGCCAACAGAACCAAAACCGATGCCAATTTAGAAGATGTTACAAGTGTGGAAACCCATATCACATGGCTGATGTTTGCCCACGCAAGGGAATGAAATGTTACAACTGTGGACAAATAGGACACTTGTCAAGGGATTGTAATGCACCAAGGTTTGAAAGGGCTGTCAACACCTTAGGGACTGATAGACCCACGGCAAAGGGAAGGGTTTACACCATGGCTAGCGCTGGAGCTTCACAATCTGATGATCTTTTACGACAGAAGTAGTGTGCAATTTGAAGGCATAAATTATGATGAAACATATGCACCAGTAGCAAGATTAGAAGCTATAAGAATGCTACTTGCTTATGCTTGCATAATGGGATTTAAATTGTATCAAATGGATGTTAAGAGTGCTTTCTTAAATGGATTTATACAAGAGGAAGTGTATGTTGGTCAACCACCTGGTTTTGAGAATAATGAATTGCCTAACCATGTTTATAAACTGTCTAAAGCACTATATGGCTTAAAGCAAGCTCCTAGAGCTTGGTATGAAATGTTAAGTCATTTTCTCATTGAAAAAGGATTTAAAAGAGGTAAAGTTGACACAACTTTGTTCACTAAGAAAAAGGCACACAACATTTTACTTGTACAAATATATGTGGATGATATAATTTTTGGTGCCACTAATGAGCATTTGTGCAATGAGTTTGCAAGTCTTATGAAGAGTGAGTTTGAAATGTCAATGATGGGTGAGCTGAACTTTTTCCTTGGACTTCAAATAAAGCAAACTGAAAATGGAATCTTTGTTAGCCAAACCAAGTACTGCAATGAGTTGATCAAGAAGTTTGGCATGGAAAATGCTAAGGAGATGGCTACTCCAATGAGTACCTCATGTTATCTGGACAAGGATGAGCAAGGTAAACCTGTTGATGTTTCTAAATTCAGAGGTATGATAGGCTCATTACTTTATCTTACTGCTAGTAGGCCAGATATCATGTTTAGTGTATGCATTTGTGCTAGGTATCAAGCAAATCCAAAAGAACCACACTCAACAGCAGTTAAAGGATAATTAAGTATCTGTTGGGAACAAAAGACATGGGATTATGGTATCCCAAGGGAGCTACATGTACTTTAATTAGCTATTCAGAATCTGATTTTGCTGGTTATAAACTAGATAGAAAGAGTACTAGTGGAACTTGACATTTACTAGGAAACTCATTAGTATCATGGTTCAGTAAGAAACAATCTAGTGTGGCTTTATCCACAGCAGAGGCTGAATATGTAGCAGCCGGTAGCTGTTGTGCACAGGTTTTATGGATGAAACAACAATTAGTTGATTATGGTGTGCAACTAAACCAAGTTCCTATTAGATGTGACAATATAAGTGAAATTAACCTAACTAAGAATCCCATAATACACTTTAGAACTAAACACATAGAAATCAGACATCATTTCATTAGAAATCATGTTCAAAGTAGAGAAATTGAGATTGAATATGTTGATACAACTAAACAACTTGCTGATATTTTTACCAAGCCCTTGAACAAGGAAAGCTTCTTTTTCATTAGAAGAGAATTGGGAATAATTGATCAATCATATATCTAATCTCTAAAGGAGCTATTTATATGACTGTACCTTTGTGTAAATATGCTCTGATTCTTGTATGATTTGATTTGGAATATCTATGAATGATTAGAAGAGAGTTTCAAAAGAAATAGATTTGATCAGGAACACATATGTACCTAACCCATGTACATGTGTAAAAACTGGAAATTTGTTTTAAACATGGATGTGATTAATAGCTGTATAGAGGTTCAGGAATGGATCCCTTGTGTTTTTAGTGATACATCCCTGTGATAAACAAATGTATTAAAAGTCTGAGACACAATTCCTGAAAGTCATAAGTATACACTGGTGTGCTACAGGCATGTATGCAAAGTCTGATAAACTCATAATACACAAGATTCTAATTCTGCTCGTCCACTAAAGTGACAGAAGCGCTCTCCCACACAAGTGACAGAAGCATTCGTCCACACAAGTGACAGAAGCGCTCGTCCACACAACTCTTTGGACTTGCTAAGTCCTTAATGAGAAGCTCCGTCCAATGACGTGGCATATGGAGCTCGTCTACTAGGTTACGTTCAACCAGTTAAAGGAGTACCCGGTTGCCTTATTAACCGATTGCTTATTTCCCAACCAGTTGGCAATAAAATGATCTACACCGTTAACTTAAACAATTATTAAATCTACGGCTATGAATACAAAAGGATCGATCCTCAACTACGAGCCTTGAGGATTGAAAACGACGCCTATGTAGAATCTTATTTCAAAAATTCAAATCTGCTGAAACCCACTCTTTCTTCACCTAATTCCGCAACCCTAGCAGAGCTAACCTTAATCCTTCTTGTACCCAAACCAACCCTAATATGGCAAGAACCAAAAATACTGGATCTTCATCCTCAAAAGCTGCTGAGAAGAAGAGGAAGGAAATGGAAACTTCTAAGTCAGTTGAGAAGAAGAAAGGAGTTGAGACTTCAAAGACTCCTTAGAAAAAGAGGAACAAAGGAAAGGAAGTGGAATCTTCCAAAGAAAAGGAAGTCACTGAAAGTGCTGCTCCAACTTCATACATGGACAATGATGCTTTTCTTCAATGGTATTTTTCTTCTGATGAACAAAAGGAATACTTTAATCAAAACTTCAAATATAGAGAAATTCTTGAACCTTGGGTAATGGATGTAAAATATTTTGAGGATAATGAGTTTAACTTTCCTGAAATTATAGTCTGTCAAAAGCTCATTGAGTTTGTGCAAACTCAGTTTGACTTTCACCCCTTACTGATCAAAGTTTTTTACTCGAATTTGGAAATGAATGCTAATGGAATTAGCTCTGAAGTTAAAGGAATTAATATAAAAATGTCATTAGAGGAATTCAACAATCTTGCTAACATACCTTATTATGGACCTAGCATTACTGGAAATGGTCCCAAATCTAAGTGGTATAATGAGTATGATAAAGAACTAGCTAGACCAGATTTAGTTACCTCTAATGAACCTGAATGTAGAGTTACCTATACCAGTATAATGAGTGTAGAGGATAGACTTATGCATTATGTTGTCTGCAGAATTTTAATTCCAAGAGGAGGAAATCACTCTATTATGCAAAACTATGATTTAATGCTTATGTGGGCTATGCTGAATGAGAAGCAAATCAGCTGGGGGTACTGTGTTGCTACACAAATGATAGAATGCAAGAAAAGCAAGATGATGCAAGACTCAATGACTTAGAGATTTTGATATATGACAAATACAATTTAATATGTGTGCAAGTGTTTTAGTGTCAAATTGCAAAGACAGGTATCAAGCAGTGATCAACAAGTTCATTAAGCAAATTCAAGGAAAATATTCAAGGAAGAACTTGAAGGAATCAAGGAGCTGCATGTAGAAATCAAAAGAGCAAAGTCAATGATCAAAGGATCATCAAGACCAAGCTTAAAGGAGAATTTTAGATTTAAGTCTTAGATGATTTGTAAGAGAAAGAAATCTCTTAGTCACAAGATAGCTCAACTAAAAAGATGCATGAAGAAAATCAATTTTCAAAACCTGCATTAAAAGGAATAAGTTTTTTTTAATGAAAATGATTTTTGGAAATAAGAAAATTATTTGTCAGGTACAACCATGTAATCATTGGATGTATGTCTGCTACTGTAACTGACAAATGAATTTTAGGTTCTTGATTCAATACATAGATGTACTGAATGGGTGTACTGATGGATTAACCAAGTTCAAGATTTTGAGAAACTATCAGTATGAAATTGGTTAATACAGCCATGTACTCAACCCTTGTTCAAGAATCAGAATCAAGAAAACAGATTCTGTTATCAGACCCAAATCTGTTTTGATTGATCCCAACGGCTATAACTTATTTTCTATATATAGAGGGATCAAAGGAACACTTATATCAAAATAGATCAGAATTACACAAAATCAATTTGAGAGATCAATTGTGAAAATCATTCATCATCTTTCTTGAGCTTATTGTGAAAAAGAGTGTTTCATTCTGATAAGAACTTCAATTTGTATCTCTGACTATTGAGAGTTTAGGAATCAATCTTTTCGTTCTATCTGATTGTAAAGAGAGAGGGAGTCTCTCTGTGTGATTAGGGTGAGGTCTCCCTAAGGAAGAACATTGAGGCTCTTCACAATAGTGTGGTATCTCGAGGTGAAGGAGTGCTCTGTGTAGTAAAAGTTTTTTCAAGCTACCTGGCTAAAGCTTGTTGTGTTAGTGTGTGAAAACCCACAGGTGGAGTACGGACTGGATGTAGGTCACAGTGGTGGTGACTGAACCAGGATAAATCTGGTTGTGTGGTATCTCTAAACTCAAACTCTTTAATTTCTATCTTGCACATATAACTGTTATCTTGATGTTCTGAGTTTTCAATTGATATCAGTTCTTGATCTGCATAATCGGTATTGAACCTTGAGTAAACTGTAATAATAACTGTGTATTCAATTCTATTCTTAAGGATCAATATTTAAATTGAATCTTGCATCATATGTGATCAAATTCGAATAGCTGAATTTCTGTTTCTTAATGACTGAAACTGAAATCTGCAAGTTTGTTCTTGATTGTTAATGCTTGTATCTGAAACTTGCATAACTTGTTCTTAATCTTTATTGGCTTTATCAGTTTCTATATTTTGTTATTACTGAGTTTTGAACCTGAACCTATTCTGTGATGTATTATTACTATAATCAATCTTGAGTTATTAATTGTTCAAAACCGAGTTGTTTAAAACTGTTCTTGATCACTGAAACTGAAACTGATATATTGTAACTTCAGTTCTTGACTGACTAAGGCCTGTATCTCATACTTGTATGAACCTGAACTGAACTTCTTTCTGTTTGATTCAATCGCTATTTTATTCAATAACTAAAGTGTAAGAAGCGCTCGTCCACAAAAGTGACAGAAGCACTGATTTATCTTTCTCAACTGATTCACCTCATCACCTTCTATTCAAGATTTCATAAAAATCCCTTCACTATTTTTGTAAAAGATCCTGAGGCAAATCTAATTTGAAAAGTAAAGTTTTTGAAAAGAAAGAATTTTTGAAAACTCAATTCACCCCCCCCCCCCCCCCCCTCATGAGTCTTTGAAGCCAAAACAACAGATGATGCTTGCCTACCCTGGTCTGTATAATCCTAGCTCATTTTAATATTCCTTTTGATGGAGAAGAAAAGAAGCTTACAAGAAGAATAACTCACAAGTTTGGTGAAGAAATTGTGAGCAAAATGAAACTGATGAAAGAAGATGGTATATGGATAAGGAAAGCTGGAAACAAGGAAACTACTGCAACTGGTACTTCAACTGGACAAGAAAATGCACCTTCTGATTTCCTGTAGAAACTGATGAAAATGCTGGAAAATGTTGAGGAAAATCAGAAGAAAAATCGTGAAATTGAAATGGCTTCAATTGCTGAAGTGAATGAAAGGATAAAAAGGGCAGAAAAGGACATTGATAAACTCAAAGATGACCTAGGAGTGGACTTTCATTTTCCTGCACCTCCAGCTCAAACAGAAGAAGATGTTGATGTTGCAAACATTGCAAGAGCTGCTGTGAAGGAAGATGAGCACACCCCTGCTGAACCATCACCTAAAGGCCGAAACAAAAGAAAATAAAAAAGGAAGAACTAGTTCTAGGAATTCATAGGAATTAGAACTTAGTTTTTGAAAGGTAAAATGCCTTAGTTTGTAATTTTGGCTGATGGTTTCTGTTCTTTTTGATTTGTCCCTGTACCTATCCCTCTATCATGAACAATTTTTTATGCTATGTTTGAATGTTTAAATTCTTGCCTTCTTTATTTCTTTGAATGTTTCTATTCTTTACCTTTTTTATAATGCCAAAAGGGAGGAAAAAGTATGATATAGAGAAAGGGAATATAACAAATTATACATGCATATGTTGATGGGGAGCTTATAAGCTTACATGATTAAGGGGGAGTAAATCAAATTCTGCTCTGATAATATATTTTTTTCTCTGATATACTTCTGCTCTGATACCATGATATAAATCTGTCAAAAACACTTAGCTTCTGCTACACTTATACTCTGATCTTATAATTTGTTAGAAGATTTGTCATAATAAAAAAGGGGGAGTTTGTAAGACTTAATGACTTAGAGATTTTGATATATGAAAAATACAATTTAATGTGTGTGTGAGTGTTTTAGTGTCAAATTGCAAAGACAGGTATCAAGCAGTGATCAACAAGTTCATTGAGAAAATTCGAGGAAAATATTCAAGGAAGAACTTGAAGGAATCAAGGAGCTGCATGTAGAAATCAAAAGAGCAAAGTCAAAGATCAAAGGATCATCAAGACCAAGCTTAAAGGAGAATTTTAGATTTAAGTCTTAGATGATTTGTAAGAGAAAGAAATCTCTTAGTCACAAGATAGCTCAACTAAAAAGATGTATGAAGAAAATCAATTTTCATAACTTGCATTAAAAGGAATAAGTTTTTTTTTAATGAAAATGATTTTTGGAAATAAGAAAATTATTTGTCAGGTACAGTCATGTAAGCAATGGATGTATGTCTGCTACTGTAACTGACAAATGAATTTATGGTTCTTGATTCAATACATAGATGTATTGAGTGGGTGTACTGATGGATTAACCAACTCCAAGTTTTTGAAAAACACGTACAACCATGTATTACACAGGTGTACAAAAACTATCAGAACTATCAGTATGAAATTGGTTAATACAGCCATGTACTCAACCCCTGTTCAAGAATCAGAATCAAGAAAACAGATTTTGTTATCAGACCCAAATATGTTTTAATTGATCCCAACGACTATAACTTGTTTCCTATATATAGAGGGATCAAAGGAACACTTTTAACATATCAGAAATTTTACAAAATCAATTTGAGAGATCAATTGTGAAAATCATTCATCTTCTTGGTTGAGCTTCATTGTGAAAAAGAGTGTTTCAATTCTCATAAGAACTTCAACTTGTATATCTGACTTCTGAGAGTTAGGAAACAATCTTTCTGTACTTTTCGATTGTAAAGAGAAAGGGAGTCTCTCTGTGTGATTAGGGTGAGGAATCCTAAGGAAGAACATTGATTAAGGCTCTTAACAAGAGTGTGGTATCTCGAGGTGAAGGAGTGCTCTGTGGTGTAATGGTTTTTTCAAGCTACCTGGCTAAAGCTTGTTGTGTTAGTGTGTGAATACCCACAGGTGGAGTAGGGACTGGATGTAAGTCACAGTGGTGGTGACTGAACCAGTATAAAACTGATTGTGTGGTATCTCTAAACTCAAACTCTTTAATTTCTGTCTTGCGCATATAACTGTGATCATGATGTTCTAAGTTTTCAATTGATATCAGTTCTTGATCTGTTTAATATGAATTAAAACCAGAGTATTACTGCAATCAATCTTGAGTTATTAATTGTTCAAAACTTAGTTGATTAAGACTATTCTTGATCACTGAAACTGAAACTGATACTGATATATTGTAACTTTAGTTCTTGACTGATTAAGGTCTGTATCTAATACCTGTACCACCCTGAACTGAACTTCTTCCTGTTTGATTCAATCATTGTTTAATTGATAGCTATGAGCTATGAACTTGAATCCTATTACTGATTTATCTTTCTGAATTAATCTTTCTTTCCTCACCACCTTCTATTCAAGGTTTCATAAAAAGCCCTTCACTGTTTTTGTAAAAGATCCTGAGGCAACTCTAATTTGAAAAGTGAAGTTTTTGAAAAGTACTTTGAAAGCACAATTCACCTCCCCCCCTCCTGAGTCTTTGAAGCCAAAACAACATAAACAAGTCTTGGGCATATCCCCAATTCCTAGAAATAAAAAGACTATTCAAGCATTGCCATATTCATAACAACCTTGAATAAAAAAAAAGCATAAAAATCCTAAGAGAAAAGAAGAAATTGAGAAGAAGAGAAATCCTAATATTTACCAATTGGTAGCAGTCCAGAGATGCCTATTTTCGAGCCTAATTACCCTATTTATAGTGTAGGTTAACTTGGGATTAAAGCAATTACAAAATCAAATCAAAGCAGCAAATCAAAATTCCGGATTTTGCGCGTCACGGCCATGATGCCTGTCATGGTCAGGTCGTGACAGGTTCTGACTTGGAGATGGGTTCACTGCTCCATCACGGCCTCGCCGTAATCAGTTCTGCCTGTGAGAGTATGGTTCAGTTTGCATGTCACGGCCGTGATGGCCATCACGGCCTGGCCATGACCAGTTCTGGATTTAACATTCTTCTTTCTTTTCATCCCTACTCGATCATGGCCGTGATGCCTATCACGGCCAGGCCGTGATGGACTCTGTTTGGCTCATCTTTCTTGTATTTCAAGCTCCGCCTTCATGCAAACTCCAACATAACTGGTCCTGAGCATTTTAATCTTCAATTCCTGCACACAAACACCACAAAACCACCTTACTCGTTCCAAGGTAAAAACTCACAAAAATCAAGTTAAATATGCCTAAACTATATGAAAATGCAAGTAAAATGACAAGGAAATATGAGGTGAAATCACACTCATCAAACTACCCCAAGTTTAATATTTTTCTTGTCCTCAAGCAATCACTAAGGCCAGAAAAGATAAACAGTCAGAGCATGGACTGTGAACCAAGAACAAGAGTAATAAATCCAAGTAACAGGCATATCCAATAAGAATCCAAGAGACAATCAATTTCAAGTCCAATTAGAAGCTTAGGTTCCCTAAATTCATACCTCTCACTAATTCAGGCACTCTTCTCACCCCGCTCAAGTGTTTAAGGGCATATGACAATTCACTCAATTTCCTCAAGGAATGTATTCTACCATAAGCTTGACTATTAACCAAATCTCTACTATATTAATGAAAACACATGAGAATCAAGAGGTCTTTTATTTTTGTTGTAATGGGGCCATGAGATTAATTGTTAGGTGGGGAAATCAAGAAAGGGAAAATTCAAGAAGGCTAACAAAATATCAAACAATGCAAAGCATGACAACCTTCTAAAATACCTTTGTGGGCTTTAATTCACTATTCCACTTTTCTTTCTTTCTTCTTTTTTTTTTATTTCTCACTTTCTTTTTCTCATCCCCTTCTCCATTTCTTTTTTTGTTTTATTATTTTTATTTGGAGAAAGGGAGATTTTCAACTTAAGAGAAATATTTTTCTAAATTTTTCATCCCACAATTTATTTTTGAAACCACCTTTTTGTCCTTTTTGTAATACTTTAAAAAGGTGCCATACGAAGCATCATTTATCAAAATAAATCAAGATGCCAAGAAAAGCATTTTATTCTATTAGGCTCAAAATTGGGCAACTAAGGGGTATCATTTAATCAGTCAAAGCTCAGAAGGCCAGAAAAATACCTAGTGCCTCAATCATTTTCAAATATGTTTTGAAAAATTTCTAAGTTTCAAAATGGTTTCAAGTCAAGTTCTAGAGAATACAATCCGAGAGGAAGAAAATACTCAATCACAAAGAGTGGGGTTAATTTAGTGAGTACCCCTTTAAGGATCAAAAATCTCATATTTAGTAGTTTGAAATTAATGAGAAACGCAGATTCAAGGAACCACATGCTAATTATCAACTATCAAAAGATCATCTCAAGCATTTTTAATTTTAGCCTATCACAAGAATACAAAAAATGGGTTCGAAAATTCACTGTCTTAATTCATTTGGCACAAAGTTCGCACAATTGGATGCAATTTCAAAACAAGGGGCAATCTAATGATACGATTATGCAAAACTACACCTAAATGAATGCAACATGAAAAATGAAATATAAAAAAAAAATTCAAAATACCCCTACCCCAAGCTTAAAAACTTACATTGCCCCCAATGTAAATAATCAAGTCGGAGAGAGGAGAAAAATGGAACAACTCACCGAGGTGGTAAAGGGTGTTGGCTCAGATGTCAGTCATAGAGCTGTTGGAGGATGCGTCACAGGCGTGACATTCATCACGGCCAGGGCGTGATCGATTCGGATACTGGTTACCGAGCCTTGTCACGGCTGTGATAGACATCACGGCTAGGCCGTGATCAATTCTGTTCTCCTCTTCCTTTTTTAAATTTCTCCATCACGGCCATGATGTCCATCAGGGCCAGGCCATGATCTCCTCTGACTTCATTTTTCCATGCCTTTTTGCTCTTCATGCCTTCATAACCTGAAAATACTTGGCAAAACCATCAATTTGTGATCTTTCTTCTCTTAATCTTCTCAAATTTTTCAAAAACAAAATTCAAAAACAAATGAAAAAGGGAAAGAAAGATTGGGTTGCCTCCCAAGAAGCGTTTATTTACGGTCTTAAGCTTGACCATACTCCCTTCAATCAACCGGGACCAACTGGGCTTGGAAGTGCAAGAACACCTCTCTTCCAAGGAAGTCCTTCAAAGAGTCTATTTTGTTCATATGGCCACATGCGCTTTCACTTTGCTCTTTTCACTCTGAGATTCATGGCTTTACTTCCTCCCGGCGGAAGTTTTAACTCTACTTGTTGAGAAACTCGTGGTTCATCTTTACTTGGTTCATCATTTGTCTTGCAAAGTTTGGGAGTTGCTTCCATGTTAAGCTCTTCCTTCACCTTTGGAGGCATTATCTCAATCCTGCACACATGACTCTCAAAAGGAGGGTTGTTTTATGAGTTAGTTAAATCAAAATCCACCCTACCTTCTTTTACATTCAAAGAGAGCTTACCAATTTTTACATCTATTATTGCTCCAGCTGTGCCCAAGAATGACCTTCCAAGAATGATAGGGAATTTAGAATTCTCGTTCATCTCCAACACCATGAAATCGGTAGGAATGAAAAAATTTCCTACCTTTATGGGGACATTCTCTAGTATGCCTAGAGGAGTTTTAGTTGAGCCATCCGCAAATTGCAAAGAGAACTTGGATGGACTCATTTCCTTGGTTCCTAACCTCTCAAAGATGGTAAGTGGCATCAAACTCGCACTAGCCCCTATGTCACATAAGGCTTGGTCTATTTTCACTTCTCCAATTGAGCAAGCAATAGAGAAACTTCCTGGATCTTTTAGTTTAGGAGGCATATTAGTTTTTATCATGGCATCATGCTCCTCAATCAAGCAATTAGTCTCTTTTTCTACTTGCTTTTTCTTGACTAACCTTTGTGGGAAAGGTATTGGGGGTTGGTAAGGTGGTGGAGGGACATACTTTGGCTCTATCTCTTCTTGTTCACTAATGTCCTCCTCACATTCCACATCCTTTTCAACTACCCCAAGCTTATCATCCCTCAAGTATATAGCATTATAGTGCTCATTGGGATTAACTTCGGGTTGTCCTGAAAACGTACCCTTAGTTCAAGAATATTTACTAGCTTGTTGGGCAATTTGAGTTTCTAACATCTTATTATACCTTAGATGTTAACTCCTTTATTGCCTCATTGACTTCCCTACCTTGTTGCCTAAACTCTTCATTTTGCTTTGTTTGAGTTTCAACAATATTTTCCAAAAGAGACTCAAGTTTATACTTTTGTACCTGAGGATACCTCGATGCGGGTTTCCTATTACCTTGGCCTTCTTGGAATTCATGGTTCAATGTGTTGTTGTAGTTCCCATAGGAAATATAAGGGCTATTCTTCCTTCATTGGTTGTAAGAATTTGGGGGAACAAAGTTTGGAAACTTCGTGTTCGTGTCATAAAAATTGTGACATGAATTCACTTGTTCACTCGAAGCGCCGGATCCAGGGGCACTACCATGTGAGCACTCCATCATGTCATGTCCCTGCATACAAAAAATCTCACAAACAACATTAGTAGCACCTATTGAACTCACATTAGCTTTTTCAAGCATATCAAAGCGTTTACTCAATGAGTCAACTCTAGACATAATTAAATCATTACCATTCATTTCAAACTTACCCCCCGAAAGCTTTTTCTGGTTATTACATCTTTCTGAACCCCATTGGTGATAGTTGGTGGCAACGTTCTCAATGATCTCAAATGCTTGAGTCGGTGGTCAATGCTCCACCAGCTGCGGAGTCAAGTGATACCTTCTAAGAATAGTCTAATCCATTGTAGAAGGTATGAACTAAAAGCCACTTCTCAAGCCCATGATGTGGGCAAGATTCTAGTAATCCCTTGTAATGATCCCAATCTTCGGATAAGAATTCTCCGTCCTTTTGGTAGAAGCCGGTGATCTGAGTTCGTAGGTAAGCGGTCTTGGATGGTGGGAATAATTTTTCCAAGAATTCCTACTCCAGTTGGTCCCAAGTTGACAAAGTATTAGCAGACACTGACTTCAACTAAGCTCTTTCCTTTCCAGTCAAAGAGGAGGGGAATAACCTCAAGCGAACAGCATCAATCGGAGCACCTTGAATTCTTATTGCATCACAGAATTCTAAGAACGTCTCCACATGATCAGTCGGGTCTTCCGAGGGTAATCCTCCAAACTGATGTTGCCTAATCATGCCAATTAACTGAGGTGGTATAGTGTAGCTCTCTGCCTCAATTTCTGGCCTAGCAATCCCAGTTCGCAAACCCCTAGCATTTGGGGCTGCGTAGTCCTTCAGTGGTTTGGTATCCGGTAGATTCACCATAAGTGGAATGGGGATCAACCTTTCTCTCGCTCTTTGTCTTTGTAGTTTCCTACGTCTATGAAAAGTCCTTTCGATCTCAGGGTCAACTTCAATAAGAGTTCCAAGACTTTGGGATCTTCGCATAAAAGAGAAAAATACCTGCAAAGAGAGAGATAGATACACTAGAAAAAGAAAGAAAAAATTAATATAAAACAATGTCCAAAAAAATCAATTTAAAAATTAAATTGAAATTCAAGAAAGCACAGTCCCCAGCAACGGTGTCAAAAACTTGATAGTGTGAATCCGCAAGTGAACGGCTTTGTCGTCAAGTAATAAAAAGATTGAACCCACAGAAACCTTGATCATAAATAATAATTAATTATTAAATTAATTAAACTAGGCAAGAAAAGATTTGGTTTTTGAAATAAGATTAACTAACAAATCAAGTATTTAAAATGCAATCAAATAAAATCGCAATCAAATCAAATCTAGAGATTTTCAAATTAAAAGAGATTTCCAGAAATTCGGTTACCAACAAGACTGCTCATGCTACTAAATTGACTACCCTTATGTTAATTATCAAGATTGCTTTGAAGGTGAATTTATCCTAAATAAGTTAATGTTCCCTCTCGAGATAAAAGAACCGTGCCCAATTAAACCAACCCCTACTCTCTTGGTAATTGTATTTAAATTGAACCCATTAAGATTCGTGACAATTCAATGAACCCTCGAAGGACCGCTTCTAACTCTCGTGATTTAAGTCATAAGTTCAATCCCTATAGATCCAATACCTATGTTCACCGCTAGGTTCATCCTTAGAGTATCTATGACATGCAAATAAGTGTGCACCAAATTCAAATCTCCTCTTATTTTCTTTTCTTTTGTTTCTCCTAGCCTTTCTTTTGTTTCTATGATATCAATTTAATATCAGACCAACTTCATACCTTTAAACCAAAGCTATTATGTCTTCTTTGATATTTTCCAATCAAAATAAGATGGATTTAAGTGGACCCCTGAAGCTTCACGTAAGACATATTTATAGAAAAGGAATTCTATATTTAATTCATACAAAACCAAGACTGGACAGTTAATTGCATGATGAATGATCTGATAGACAAAACAATTACAAGTTCTGTTTCAGAGGAAGACAACTTAATGTTAACTAAGCTGCCATCCTTAGAAGAAGTTAAGAATGTTGTGTTCTCTACGAATGGAGATGGAGCCCCAGGCCCTGATGGCTTTGGTGGCTGTTTCTTTCAGAAATTTTGGGAGACTGTGGCTGCTGATGTATATAGCTCAGTCAAGAAGTTCTTTGTTCAAGGATGGATCTGTCCCAATTTAAATTCAAATCTAGTGGTGCTTATCCTTAAATTGAAAGGTGATGACTCCGTTGACAACTTCAGACCAATTTCACTCGCAAACTTCCAGTTTAAAGTGATTACCAAAGTCTTGGCTGATCGATTGGCAATTACAGCACCAAAAATAATTTCTCAAAACCAAAGGGGATTCATAAGAGACAGGAAGATTGGTGACTGCATTTGCTTTACATCAGAGTATGTTAACATGATTTAGAATAGATCCTTTGGAGGTAACTGTTGGTGGTTTGGCAAGTGCTCAAAATCGCGACAAGTAATAGAGTGAGAGTAAAGTATCGTTCCCAATGAGGATTGAGATAAAGTATCAACGTAACTTAAGCAATTGATATTTGAACTAATGAATTTCATGTTTATATAATACTACAAGAATATTGAATTTAATGTTGTCACAAAAATGAATGAATAAAGTAAAAGTAAAGAGTGAAATCAATATAGGTAAAGCGGTTAGGTATCGGAATCCTCCAATTCTTCACTTGATGTAGCTTTATTCAATCCTAATTCCAATTCATTCCATTCAATTGACATTCAAATCAATAACCTAGATTTATCTCTAATCCCTTAGGTGATAATAATTTTGTACCAATTAAGAACCCTAATTCCTTAGGTGATTCAAAAATTAGCACAAACATTAAGCATGCGATTCATAAGAATGAATTGAAATAGAGTTCTATTCCTAGAATTAATATTCCAATGGTAAGCAACTTCAATTCCAATCCAAAAACTAATTTTCCAATTGTGAAATTGAATCTAACATCAATCCAAAGTTGATCAATCTAATGGAAGCATTAAGCATAGAAGCAGTAACTCAATTTGAATGAAATAGAATTGAAATCAGAAATCAAAGTCAATTACATCAAATTCTAAATTAAAATCATACTAACCTAACCTAATTGATCTAACAACTCATAATAGAGAGAGTAGAGATGGAAAAACCTGAGTAGGAGAGTGTGGAAGAATCCATAGAAGCTTTAACTCTTGTTCCCAAGCTTTAATCCTCGAGGAAGTGGAGAGAAAGTGTTGAACCAAGGTGTGAAAATGTGAAAAATGAGCCAAAGATCCCTCAAACTCTGTCCAAACTAGAATTTATAGAGTTTCTGCGCGTCGCCCAGCGCTGAGCGCCCCTAGCCAGTGCTGGGCGCTGGCCTTTTCACCAAACAGCAGCTTGCAGTAAAACTAGAGCTATTTGTAACAGCTTGATTTTAATTATACTATTCAACCGGTTAAAATATAATTAAATAATATTTTAAATTTGAGAGTTAGAAAGTGTTTTTGATTAAAATAAAATCATATTTATAGTCTAATTTATGGTAAGAGGGTTACGGTAAAATTTTTGGTTGAAAATTCAGATGAAAGTCGGTCTGCATTTTCACTGCCAGTATAAGTTTACTAAGCAGAAAACCTAATTTTGACCCGTGAACGAGACGGTTAGTGTTTTTATCAAGTTTCCTTCAACTTTGGTTATTTTGAAAATTTTCGTTCGAAAATAAAATAAAATAAAATATTTTATTCAGGTGAACACGTCGGGAATATACGATCGAAACTGTAACCGGGTACCAAATGGAGCATACTAGGGGACATAAAAGAGATGAGGTGACTTGTTAGGGAAAGGAGGCATGGTTATAGAAGCTTTATGTCATATCCATAAAAGTATCATCATTACTTTTTTACAAAATTTACTATTTTATAATCAATTAAGTCATTCCTTTCAACTTTTGTCAACCAAACATGACATAACTCAAAACTTGGCCTCCAAGCACTCATTTATCTCCCTCAAAACCGTGGCCCTCTCTCTCTCCCTATATATCACACTTTCATTTTCTTCAACTCACTTTTTGTTCTCCAAAAACACTCTTTCTTCATCTTCTTCCTTTCTCTTCAAACTTCATACTCATAAAGCTTGCATTTTTATTCATCTTTTCAACTCAAGTTCTTCACAAAAGTTGATCCTTGTATCAAGGGTAATCTCTTATGTCAATATTTTTTGCAAGTTTCTTCTTTTACCTTATGGTTTACTCTACTTTTTCTTTAAGTGTTTTTAATGGGTTTTCAACTTCTAAAATCTCTAGAAAATTGTAGAAAAATCCTTTTGAGTTTAAACCACTTTCTATAGTCTTGTATTAACTTATATTTTCACATACTAAGAGTTTTTATAAAACAAAAATTTCTACCTCTTATTTCCAAGGATGGCCGAAACCTATACATGGTGGCCTAGGAAGTTTTGTTTCAACTTTTTGAAAAATGATCATGTATTTGAGATTCTAGATCCCTCTTGATCTTAAATCTAAAGTCTTGAAAGGTTTGAAAATCTCTAGCTTATCTATCCAAGGATGGCCAAACCTATATGGTTTTGGACCTAGGATGCTTGAGTTCAACTTTCTAACTATGATCGTGGATTTAGACTCTTAATACTTTGTGATGCCAAACCTAAGAGTTTTCATCAAACAAAAGGCTTTTCCTCATTCTCCTAGGCTAGGCCGAAACTCAATGTTTTGGAGCTAGGATGTTTGAGTTTTCATTTTCCAAAATGATCATGGACTTGAAGATCCTTAAGACATTAGGATGCTAAGTCTAAAAGATTGGAAAGTTTAGAGATTTCTAACCTAGTTATCTTATGATGGCCGAACCTATGAGGTTTATGGACCTAGGATGTTTGTTTTTCTTTTTCCAAGATGATTATAGATTAAAGATCCTTAATGTTAAAGGATGCTATGTGTAACACCCTGTTTTTCGTGTGCTTAATTATTAGTAAATGCATGCTTTAATGTATTTAATTGTGATAAAATCCAGAGGATGATTTTATTTTAAATAAAATCATTTTCTTGTGTTATTTTACTGTATGAAGTCACAGTAAAATTTTCGGTATAAAATTCAGACGAAAGTCGGTTTGGGTTTTCAAAGCCAGTACGAGTTTACTGAGCTAGAGACCTAATATTGACTCGTGAACGAGACGATTAGTGTTTTTTTTATGTTTTGTGTGGGTTTGGAGTGTTTTGAGAAATCTTGTTCGGGGCCGAATTTCCGAGTATTACCCGGGCGAATCGTCGGGAAATACGATCGGGAAATTCTTCTGATGCATGTTGGAGCAAAGCAAAAATGGAGTAGATTGACTGATGTGAAGGCTATGACATAGGCATGTCCATGGCCATACCTTCCTTACACCAATCAAGTCAAATCACCATACTTTCTTACACACACCTTACCTACACCATACCTCCTTTCTTCTCAACCAAGTCAAGCTCTTCTCTCCCCTCCAATCTGCCCCAAAACTGACGCCCTCCCCCTCTCTTTTCCTTCTTCTATTTAAGTTTCAAAGTGTAACCATTTCACACTTTTGCTTCCTTTCACAAAAAAAAAAAAACACTTTTTTACAACTATTCATCTTCTTCTTCACACAACTAAAGGTACCATTTTTACTAAGTTTTTCAAGTTGTGTTCTTCATCAAAGTTGTTCATATTGGTAAGGGTAATGTCCCTATACCATTTGTTTTTCAAGTTTTGGCTTTATTTTCATAGTTGATGTTTTGAGTTCATAATATGCTTTTAAACTTCAAAAACTTCCCAAAAATTGTAGAAAACTCCGATTGAGGTGAAACCAATTTCTATATTCTTATTTTTACTTCCTCTACAACATACTAAAATCTTGTGGAAAACAAAAATATCGAATACCATTTTCTGTACTGGACAGAATCTATGTCTTTTGTGCCATATGAGTTTTGTTTCATCTTTGCTTGGTTAAGCTTGTGTTTGAGTGTTATTCCAACATGATCATGACCAAGAGCTCCTATGTACATAAGGATGCTAGGTTTAAGTGATTGGAAAAGTTTAGAAACTTTTATGTATTTTCATGAAAAAGTGAAAACTCTAAGTGTTTTGTTATATGTACTTTGAGGTTTTTCCAAAGTGATCATGGATTTGGGCTCCTTGATGTATAAGGATGCTAGATCCAAGAGATTGGAAAGTTTGAAAACCTCTAACCCTCATTTTTACTCAAGGACGAATGGTAGTGTTTGTGGCCTAGGGTATTTGATTTTTTCATTTTTCCAAAATGATCAAGGTTTTAGGCTCCTTACTAGGTATGGATGCTAACCTAAAGAGATTGGAAAATTTAGAACATCCTAACCTATTTTAGAGGATGAAAACCGAAACCCTAAGTTGATGACTTAGTGGGATTCTTGATTCAAACTTGTTAAACTTTTGGTGTTTAAGAACTCCTAGCACTTAAGGATCATAAATCCATAAGTTGCATGATTTTTGGAAAACTTTAATCCAAAACCATTGTTGAAAACTGAACCTATGCCTTGTGGCTAGTGTTCTTTGATTAAAAATCTAACCTATGGTTTCATGTGTGTAACCTTAGATTCGTTACGCGCGGACGTTCGTGATCCTTAGTTTTCGTAGTCGGAACCCTTATCGTCTTTTGAGGTAAGAGGGGATTTCCGAAAGATATTCAATAACTATATGCATGTGTGTATTTGATTAATTGTTTACTTGACTGTTATTGAGTTACTGGATTATCTGAAATGTTATGCTATTATATGAAGTTGAACTGTATCGTTATATATGTTGAGATGTATAACTGTGATGAACTGTGATATTGGCATTGAACTGTGAATATATATATGTGTACATACTGTTGTTGTTGTTTGAAGTTTGCTAAGCCGGACGTGTGTCTGTGCTCAATCATTAATAAGGATTAAAAACCTTAATAAGCTTTGAAGATGAAAGGATGGGTGTTCTTTTCCAAAAAGCTTGAATGTCTAAAAGTACTTGTTTTATGTGACAATATAGTTTTAGTGATTTCTAGAATGCAAGAGAAAAACCATTTTCGAACTATGTGTTTTAAGTGAAAACTTTCGAAAATATTTTACAATATCCTATTGGGGATTTTCAAAGTTAAAAGTGTTTCAAAAACGTTTTATAAAGGATTTTCAAAAGAAAATGTTTTCTCCCAAATGATTTAGAAACTTTCCGATAGCCAGCATAGGTTATCGAGGCTTTCGATTTCGAAAATTGTTTTCGTCAAATGAAAGATAAGTACTAAAAGAATAGGAATCTAGACGTGAGACGTCGCCTCTAGTTTTCCATGCTTAGCACGTGATCTTGGATCAGTGTTAATTCAGGACCGTAAAGTCCTATTCGTAATGTTATGGACTTCAAGTCCAATTCGCGGAATCAAGGACAGTTCGTTCTGATTTCCGTTGTTGTGGGCTATTGTCCTTAGCATGATAAGTAAAACATGACTAAAAGTATATTGATTTCCATTACCACAAACCTTGACTGCGGCCACGGTCTAGGTGTTGGGATTGAGCATTCTGATTGTGTGTGTCCTATGTTTCTACGTTTTCAAGTGATGGGGAAATAATGTTAAGTCATTAGCTTTGAGCTTTGACGGTGAAATATTTACACAAAGAAAAACCTTAAAAGGAAAGTTTTTATTCATATGCATTTCCCCTGGCAGACGTGCCTTTGCTTATTGAGGATACCCATGGGGTATCTGAGAGTCGTTCACATTGCTAGCTGTTTCGTTAAGGGCATGTGGCGTTGTCTGACCAAGAGGCCTGGTGCATCAGGATGCGGTGGCAACAGCCCGGTGGGCAGAGCTTGACCAACTCTATCTTCTCCAGTGATAACATGGTGTTGTGATCTCATGAGATTAGGATAGAGCCTGATATTGAAGTGTCATGCACATTTTCGAAAACTGATTTTACGGGCTTGAGGACCCCTTGATATAACACTGTTATATTATGATGATTATGCATGCTTTAACTATTGATCTGATTTCGTGTTGCATGTATCATGTATATGGTTGTTGTGGGATATATCTTATGACCGTATCTCACTCTTGCATGTCTGTATGTTCTTTTATTTTCCTCGTACCGGGTATGTGTATGCTTTAGATGGACCCTCTTGTCCCTCTTGTACCTGAGGTCACACGGACAGAGACTTTTGACGAGGCCGACAGGATTGGGAATTGGAGGATGGACGCGAATGCGACTACGGCGACGTACCGAGGGCCAATCACTACTACTGAAGCTAATATACATGGAGAGCCTGTTAGGAGGATCCACTCGGTGGAATCCAGAACGTGATTCTTCCACCACCATGGTTGTACCAGAACACGCTACAGGAAGCCGGTCTACTTCACCCTCACGTTGAGCCTGCCGAGCCATAAGAGGAGGAACCGATGGAGGAAGATCCTGAAGAAGATCCCGAAGAGGATCCTGAGGAGGAGCCTCATGAGCTGGTAGACGACTGGTGGGATGAGGAGCTCGAGGCGGGTTATCACCCTTTGGATATTGAGGAGGAGGATGTCCCGTTGGATGACGGAGGAGAGGTGATTGACCCGGAGCCGGAGACTTCTTCTTGTGGGAGCGTTTGTGGCCACTCCGAGTGTCGTAGGCATTGGTAGTGGTTGGAGGCTTTGTTTTGAGTGGTCCGTTAGTCTTGGCTTTTGAGCTTTTCTTTTGAGTTTAGATTCCCAGATTCCCATTCCCAGTTGGTGTTTTATTTACCTTATCTTCTCAGTTATGTTTCAGTTATGTTTTCGTTTCTGTTGGCCATATTGATTAAGGTCGTGGTGTAATGTTAAAACCTAAGACCTTTCGAGGCAATATTATATGTATGTATCTGTTGTCGTTTTCAAGTTGTGAGTTTCTTTACCTTTTACTTCTTTTCTTTAAAGAAAAAAAAAATTAAGTACCTTTTTGGTAACCTTGTGTATGTTGAATAATCTTTTTTCCGAAAGCGACCAACATTTAAACGAGCATTTTTCTGCAAAAAGGGTAACCATGTGATAACCAAGTTAGGGTGTCACACTATGTCTAAAAGATTGGATTATTTAAAGATTTCTAGCCTAGAAATCCTATGATGGCCGAACCTAAGGTTTATGGCCCTAGGATATTTTGTTTTCTTTTATTTTCAATATGATCATGGATTTGAGCTCCTTAATACATTGGGATGCAAAATCTAAGAGATTGGAAGGTTTAAAGTTTTCTAACCTATTTTACTATACAAGGCCAAAACCTAACCTAAGAGTTTGGATGATTTTATTCAATATTTTCAAGTTATAACAAATTATCTAAGTCACCTAGAACCTAAGAGTTAAGTATCTAAAATCTTAGAGTGTGAAATGAAACCTAACTCTCATTAGATTTAAATGGCCGAACCTACCTAATGAGAACATAGATGAGTTTATTTGATTTAGTTGTTTTTATGTTGTTTGGTTAAAGGTGGTGTTAACACCTCGTGGTCGAATAACGAGGAGATGGGAATTCGAGCTTTCGGTGATAACTCGGGTGGGGGAAAGAATCAACCCATCGTCGGAATCAATAAGTAGTAGATTATGTAGTAGTTATGTAGGGCGACCTAAACCTTACTAGAATTCGAATAATCGACAAGACCAGAATCGATATTAGGTTGATGTTTATACTGTTGATGGTTGATTTGAGTGTTATTACCTTTATTGAACTGATTTAGTGCTATGTTGATGTTTTGAAATATCTTTGATTGACTTGATGTTATGCATGATCTGTGTGGTATTTACTTTATGCTTAGTGGATTAAGCGAAGATATATATGTGGTCTAAGAGATGAGTTGTTTTGGGTGTGAGGATAATGATGATTTTTAGAGGTGCCTAACCTACATGAAATATGTTAAAGAGGTGTTGTGACATAGAGAATGTGTTGAGGCCTTGATGACAGGTTAAGGCACTAGGTTATGACCATAGGAGTCTGCGAGGTTCATAAGTTGTGTTGTTTCTATAACTGTATGTGGGACACATACAAGACCCGAAGTCCTTGTGGGACCGTCCAAAGGGTAAACTTAACTTGTGCAGCTACGAGTGACATTGCTTTGCATGAGCACCTCTGGGAGTGGACGAGGTGTGCACCGGGATCATCGTGCAGCTGTAGTGTCACGCTTTGCATGAGCGTTCTTACCATGGTGAAGGTGTGCACTAGGATAATCGTGCGGCTATAGTGTCATTACTTTGCATGAGCATTCTCACCATGACTAAGGATGTGCATCGAGAATGGGACGTGTCGCTTGGACGACTGACCGATAACCATAACTACGCTAGGGAAACCATAGCCATTTTCAGTATCAAGTTTTAGTTGCAGGAGTGAGGGTAGGATGGATATAAGAATTTTATGGAAGATGGATGACTTGACTGATGTTGTGTCTGTGATAATTACTGTATAGTTTACTATGACTCTTTTCCGCTTTTGATGATAGAACTGTTTGTTATCCCCTGTATATTTCTGTATGTTGTATTTTGTCTCCTTGTGGAACCGTACGAGAAGACCCTGTGGATGAACGTAACCAGGAGGAGTTGGATGGAACTCCCTACGAACCGGATGCCGGAGGACGAGCTGTGACCCATGGTGATTAGGGTCTAGTTAGTTATGGCCAGTGCGTATGTGTCGTGAAGCTTTATCTTTCCGCTTATGTTTTGTATAACTATGCACCAGTTCGGGATCCTATTGATGGGATGCCCTGAAACAGTGTTTTGATAACTCTGATGCTGTAATTATGTTTAATATATTTATGTTTTCATATTCTGTTCTATATGAATCTATTTGCTTAAGAAATTAAGTTTTAATTTTTACGTAATTTTCACGTTAAGCGTGCGATTAAGTAATTAAATAATGAGGTTTTAAACTAAATGACACCAAGGGGCACAACGGGGTGTCTCATTTGGTATCAGAGCGGTTTGGTTCTAAAATGGACTGTGGGTTATGTCCGATCAGAATCAAGGACTGCGAGGTTTAGGATGTTGTTACTGGCCGTGTCTAGTTGAATCCACATCGGATATTGACTATGCTTAGAAGTTGGGTAGTGAGTCCGAACGTGATAACTAACATTGGTATGCAGCAATCGATAGCTGATGATAGAGGAGCCAGTGTTCAGAGAGGAGGAGCTAGAAAAGGAGTTCCAGCCGCAGGACTGCAGATGGCCAGACCTCAGGCCACTGGGAGAGTGTTTACTGTGAGGGGAGATGAATCCTCTCAATCTGGGGATCTTATACGAGATATATATTTGATATCTGGTAGACTTTGTTTGTTTGTCGAAGTAGCATGATAGACAAGAAAGTGATGAGATTTTTGTTGAGGTATAGTTGTGACTGGTAGGATGTGAACCCATAAGATCAATATCAGTGAGTGAGACAATTACTATACGTCAAATGTTGATCGAGGCATAATATTACTAAGAGAATCTAAGGTAATGATCAAATACTCGTAGTTAGTATGGATGGTATGAATTTGGAAGATTAAAGGAAAAGTACCTATAGTAGTTTTACCTAAGATGAATATGAGCAGGAAATATAACTTCTTTTGGTTTTAATTACATTAAGAGGTGCAATAATATTCTTTTGAGGATTAAGATGTGTGATTTTGATATAATTTGGAATAGTGGAATACGCTACAAGGATCTAAGACTGTGAATGGATACATTAAGTAGGAAGTTAGGGTAGTATTGATTGCAATGTTAATTGTAGAAGTTAGATGTTGAAATGGATTGTGGAGTTAATTGCGGGTAATGGTAGAAGTTAGATGTTCGAATTGGTTGTGGTGTTAATTGCGGGAGTTAGATGTTGAAATAAGGTCCTCTAGTGGATCAGTAGTAAGAAGAAGGAAAGGATTAAGTTTGAATTATGCCCTTCAAAGATGATAGATCGAGCTGAAATGTTAAGGACAATGAATATAATGTAGTGATGGATTGTTTCTAGAATAAATAGAACAATATAAGAATAAATTCTGTTATGAAGTTACCGCTGTCACCTTGGGGAAAGGCAGCGATGAGAAATATACAAGATGGGGTCTAGTTTTGAGTACGTAAATTTCGAGGACGGAATTTTCTTTTAAGAGGGGTAGTAATGTAACAGCCTGATTGTAATTATACTATTCAACCGGTTAAAATATAATTATATTATATTTTAAATTTGAGAGTTAGAAAGTGTTTTTGATTAAAATAAAATCATATTTATAGTCTACTTTATGGTAGAGGGTTACAGTAAAATTTTCGGTTGAAAATTCAGACAAAAGTCGGTCTGCGTTTTCACTGCCAGTATAAGTTTACTGAGCAGAAAACCTAATTTTGACCCGTGAACAAGACGGTTAGTGTTTTTATCATGTTTCCTTCAACTTTAGTTATTTTGAAAATTTTCGTTCAAAAATAAAATAAAATAGAATATTTTATTCGGGTGAACACGTCGGGAATATACGATCGGAACTGTAACCGGGTACCAAATGGAGCAGACTAGGGGACATAAAAGAGATGAGGTGACTTGTTAGGGAAAGTAGGCATGTTGTAAAAGCTTTATGTTACATCCATAAAAGTACCTTCATTACTTTTTTTCAAATTTTACTATTTTATAATCAATTAAGCCATTCCTTTCAACTTTTGCCAACCAAACATGACATAACTCAAAACTTGGCCTCCAAGCAATCATTTCTCTCCCTCAAAACCGTGGCCCTCTCTCTCTCCCTATATATCACACTTTCATTTTCTTCAACTCACTTTTTCTTCCCCAAAAACACTCTTTCTTCATCTTCTTCCTTTCTCTTCAAACTTCATACTCATAAAGCTTGCATTTTTATTCATCTTTTCAACTCAAGTTCTTCACAAAAGTTGATCCTTGTATCAAGGGTAATACTCTTATGTCAATATTTTTGCAAGTTTCTTCTTTTACCTTATGGTTTACTCTACTTTTTCTTTAAGTGTTTTTAATGGGTTTTCAACTTCCAAAATCTCTAGAAAATTGTAGAAAAATCCTTTTGAGTTGAAACCACTTTCCATAGTCTTGTATTAACTTATATTTTCACATACTAAGAGTTTGTATAAAACAAAAATTTCTACCTCTTATTTCCAAGGATGGCCGAAACCTATACATGGTGGCCTAGAAAGTTTTGTTTCAACTTTTTGAAAGATGATCATGTATTTGAGCTTCTAGATCCCTCTTGATCTTAAATCTAAAGTGTTGAAAGGTTTGAAAATCTCTAGCTTATCTATCCAAGGATGGCCAAACCTAAATGGTTTTGGACCTAGGATGCTTGAGTTCAACTTTCTAACTATGATCATGGATTTAGACCTCTTAATACTTTGTGATGCCAAACCTAAGAGTTTTCATCAAACAAAAGGCTTTTCCTCATTCTCCTAGGCTAGGCCGAAACTCAATGTTTTGGAGCTAGGATGTTTGAGTTTTCATTTTCCAAAATGATCATGGACTTGAAGATCCTTAAGACATTAGGATGCTAAGTCTAAAAGATTGGAAAGTTTAGAGATTTATAACCTAGTTATCTTATAATGGCCGAACCTATGAGGTTTATGGACCAAGGATGTTTGTTTTTCTTTTTCCAAGATGATTATAGATTAAAGCTCATTAATGTTAAAGGATGCTATGTCTAAAAGATTGGATTATTTAAAGATTTCCAGCCTAGAAATCCTATGATGGCCGAACCTAAGGTTTATGGACCTAAGATTTTCTTTTATTTTCAATATGATCATGGATTTGAGCTCCTTAATACATTGTGATTCAAAATCTAAGAGATTGGAAGGTTTAAAGTTTTCTAACATATTTTGCTATACAAGGCTGAAACCTAACCTAAGAGTTTGGATGATTTTATTCAATATTTTCAAGTTATAACAAATTATCTAAGTCACCTAGAACCTAAGAGTTAAGTATCTAAAATCTTAGAGTGTGAAATGAAACCTAACTCTCAGTAGATTTAAATGGCCGAACCAACCTAATGAGAACATAGATGAGTTTATTTGATTTAGTTGTTTTTATGTTGTTTGGTTGAAGGTGGTGTTAACACCTCGTGGTCGAATAACGAGGAGTTGGGAATTCGAGCTTTCGGTGATAACTCGGGTGGGGGAAAGAATCAACCTATCGTCGGAATCGATAAGTAGTATATTATGTAGTAGTTATGTAGGGCGACCTAAACCTTACTAGAAGTCGAATAATCGACAAGACCAGAATCGCTTTAAATTGCTTTTATAAAACATCCATGGTGATTCTGGGATTGTAGGTTGATCGATATTAGTTGATGTTTATACTGTTGATGGTTGATTTGAGTGTTATTACCTTTATTGAACTGATTTAGTGCTATGTTGATGTTTTTAAATATCTTTGATTGACTTGATGTTATGCATGATCTGTGTGGTATTTACTTTATGCTTAGTGGATTAAGCGAAGATATATATGTGGTCTAAGAGATGAGTTGTTTTGGGTGTGAGGATAATGATGATTTTTAGAGTTGCCTAACCTACATGAAATATGTTAAAGAGGTGTTGTGACATAGAGCATGTGTTGAGGCCTTGATGAGAGGTTAAGGCACTAGGTTATGACCACAGGAGTCTGCGAGGTTCATAAGTTGTGTTGTTTCTATAACCGTATGTGGGACACATACAAGACCCGAAGTCCTTGTGGGACCGTCCAAAGGGTAAACTTAACTTGTGCAGCTACGAGTGTCATTGCTTTGCATGAGCACCTCTGGGAGTGGACGAAGTGTGCACCGGGATCATCGTGCAGCTGTAGTGTCAGGCTTTGCGTGAGCGTTCTTACCACGGTGAAGGTGTGCACCAGGATAATCGTGCGGCTATAGTGTCATTGCTTTGCATGAGCACCCACGGTCCGGGGTGTGCACCGGGTTTAATGTGCAGCTATAGTGTCATTGCTTTGCATGAGCGTTCTCACCATGACTAAGGATGTGCACCGGGAATGGGACGTGTCGCTTGGACGACTGACCGATAACCATAACTACGCTAGGGAAACCATAGCCATTTTCAGTATCAAGTTTTAGTTGCAGGTGTGAGGGTAGGATGGATATAAGAATTTTATGGAAGATGGATGACTTGACTGATGTTGTGTCTGTGATAATTACTGTATAGTTTACTATGACTCTTTTCCGCTTTTGATGATAGAACTGTTTGTTATCCCCTGTATATTTCTGTATGTTGTATTTTGTCTCCTTGTTGAACCGTACGAGAAGACCCTGTGGATGAAAGTAACCAGGAGGAGTTGGATGGAACTCCCTACGAACCGGATGCCGGAGGACGAGATATGACCCATGGTGATTAGGGTCTAGTTAGTTATGGCCAGTGCGCCTGTGTCGTGAAGCTTTAGCTTTCCGCTTATGTTTTGTATAACTATGCACCAGTTCGGGATCCTATTGATGGGATGCCCTGAAACAGTGTTTTGATAACTCTGATGCTTTAAGTATGTTTAATATATTTATGTTTTCATATTCTGTTCTATATGAATCTATTTGCTTAAGAAATTAAGTTTTAATTTTTACGTAATTTTCACGTTAAGCGTGCGATTAAGTAATTAAATAATGAGGTTTTAAACTAAATGACACAAAGGGGCACAACGGGGTGTCTCACTATTCATATCAAAGTATGTATTTTCCTATCAATTTTCCTATGATTTCTAAGATTATTTACAAACTCTTTCCTAATTACACTTCCAAACTAACATATTTTGCACATTCATCACAACCCCAAACTTAGAGATTTTGCATATCCTCAAGCAAACAATTAAATTCAGAAGGGTTAAAAGAGATAGATTTCCATGTTCAATTCTCTTGTAAAACATATTACTCATGCAAGATTTCAATTCCTTAACACTTTTGCAAAATACACAAGCATCACATAATCATTCATCAATTCCAATTGATCACAAGCTTCACGCTTTACAACAATCAAACACACTACAAAATCAGCTCTATTAAATGCACAAAATATTCTCTTGCAACCTCTCTATTTAGTGTTCCACACATCCTCGCCTGGTGATATTTGCTCTCAATTCCGATCATCATGCACTCCCCAATCCTAATCTTGACAAGATGCTAAGAACACACATCACAAATGTCAATGCAACACATATCATGAGGTCTTTTATTTGGTTGTAATGGGGCTAAGGTGAGGGTGGATAAAATCAAAGATATGGGCTAAACTACCTTGACTTCAAGGAATGTGGTCTCTTGGAGCTTCTTCCCTTGCTTAGCTAGTTTACAAGCACATAAGCACACAATTTGTGTCATTCCACTTTTTATTCATTTACAACTCTCTTTTTTCCATTTCTTTTGTTGCTTCATGTTTTCTTTTCTTTTCATTCCTTTCTTTTTCATCTTTTTCTTTTTGCATTTTTCTCACTTTTGTATACTTTCTTTGCTTCTTTTCCTCTTTTTGGCTTTTTCTATTTTTCTTTTTCTTTTTCTTTTTCTTTGTCTTACTTTCATTTTTTTTTCATAGTAGGCATCTTTAGTAGCCTACTCACACCCCAAACTTAATTTGCTTGCTTGTCCCTAAGTAAGAGAACAACCCCAAACTTAAGTCCAAACATTCCTCTAAGCCAAAATAGAGGGGGAAAATTGTTTTTTCGATTTAGGCTTATGATGAGCTATCATATCAAGACAAATAGGCCAAGGCTCAATTTGGCTCAACAATGGTAAATGTTAGGATGGCAATTATGGCCCTGAGCTTAAGCAAAGAAATGGTGCCTCAATCATTTATGCGTATGCAATAATAATGTGACAATGACA
Organism: Sophora flavescens; assembly: GCA_030762895.1. Taxonomy (NCBI): domain Eukaryota; kingdom Viridiplantae; phylum Streptophyta; class Magnoliopsida; order Fabales; family Fabaceae; genus Sophora; species Sophora flavescens. Next base: position 34,961,474 of record CM061065.1, read on the forward strand.
AGTATTAAGGCAAGAAAAAGTGAGAACATGCAAGTGATGGATAATCACAGATGAACGAAAAAGTCATCTGGATTATGTGCCAAAGTGTTTAGGCTCAAAAGCTCATAGTTTAGGATTTTGTGCAAGAGAAATCTATGCATCCAACATTGCTTCAATCATAGCATGAAAGATTGTCACAACCAATTCACAGGGATCAATGGTTTCAATGAAATCATATGCTCAGCACGTACAAAATGCATCATGTTAGAAATTTCAGTCAAGCAAAAGTTCTATGCTCACTAGAGAATCTACAAAAAAATCCATTCAAAACACAAGTTTGTGCAAAAATATGCAAGTTCGGGCAATTTATTCAACTACAACTAACTAGCAATTAAGGAAGATTAAAAGTAAAGAATTTAGAGAACCCCATTTCTTCTCCACAATGGATGAGTATGTGCAAAAAAAAAATTCACTGGCCAGGCTCAGCGCTAGAGCTGGGCGCCCTTCGCCTACAGGTTTTCCGATTCTGCTGTTTCTGTTCTTGTGGGCGCCCAACGCTCACAGTAGCACCCGACACCTGCACAGAGCCATTTTTCACCCTTCTTTTGAGTCATTTCTCCCCTTCCTTTGGTCCACTTTCCTTAGATGTGCCTGCACAACAATTCCAAACAATTATATCACAATATGAAGCCTACACATCAAGGAACTACTAAATCATCTCAATTAACTACTTATGCTTGAAAGATAAAAACAGAAATTAAAGTAGGAAATGGAAAGTAATGCTTGGGTTGCCTCCCAAGAAACGCTTCTTTAACGTCACTAGCTTCACACCTGATTATTTGTTGCCCAAAGTGGTTTGAAGGATGAGAAGAATGGAGCATTATTGGTTCTTTTCTTTCCACCACTCCTCACATTGTTCTTAACATCAAACATTGGAGTGTTGCCCTTCTTTGATGAATGATCTTCTTTAGGCCAAAGTGGTTGAAAATTAGATGACCATTGAGACTTCTTCCTCAATTTTTCCTTCTAAAACCATTGCTCTTCTTTTTCTTCTTATTTTCCTCTTGGTGAATTTCTTGCACCTCTTGACTTTGTACAAAATGAACTTGAGCATGGATAGTTGGTGAAGTGTCCATAGGTTCCTTGTCAAACATGTTCACAACCATTTGTTCTTCATTCACCCTCAATATAAGCTCGCCTTTCGGTACATCTATCAAAATTCTGGCGGTAGCTAAGAAGGGTCTCCCAAAGATCAATGGAATGTTCACATCCTCCTCAATATCCAGGATAAAGAAATCCATCGGAAATATGAACTTTCCTACTTTCACAAGCAAGTCCTCTACCAAACCATAAGGTCTCCTAATTGATATATCCGCAAGTTGCAAGGAGATCATGGTTGGTTCTATATCATGAATACCAAGCCTCTTTATCATGGATAATGGCATAAGATTGATACTTGCTCGAAGGTCGCATAGGGCTCTAGCATTGATTACCTCTCCAATGACACATGGAATTGTGAAGGATCCCGAATCCCTCAACTTAGGTGGAAGCTTGTGTTGGAGAATTGAGCTACAATTTTCAGTCAAGGCCACTACTTCACTTGGTGCAAATTTTCTCTTCTTTGTGAGCTATTCCTTCATGAATTGTGCATAGAGCTGTGCTAAACGGACACGTTTTTTGGACACAAATACGACACCTGCTACAGTAGCGCTACTATAGCACCAATTTTTATTTTTATTTTTAAAATTTTGACTTTTTTAAAAAAATAAAAAATTTATTTCTAAAAAAACCCATTCACTAGATAATGAACTGAATTCACCAGATATTTATACATGATTCACCAGATATTTACACATACTTAACCAAAAAATTTATTTATCAAAAAAACCCATTCACCAGATATTTACACATGTTTAACCAAAAAATTTATTTATAAAAAAAAAACACATTCACCAAATAATGAACTGAATTCACCAGATATTTATACCTGATTCACCATATATTTGTACATATTTAACCAAAATTTATTTCTCAAAAAAACCCATTCACCAGATAATAAACTGAATTCACCAGATATTTATACCTAATTCACCAGATATTTGCACATATTTAACCAAAAAAATTATTTCTCAAAAAAACTCATTCACCAGATAATGAATTGAACTCACCATATATTTGTACCCGATTCACCAGATATTTACGTATACTTAACCAACAAAATTTATTTATAAAAAAAAAACACATTCACCAGATAATGAACTGAATTCAGCAGATATTTATACATGATTCACCATATATTTACACATACTATGCAAACTAAATAATTATCAAATAAGCTAAACGATCAACCTACTGCTTTCGGTTTCCCACTATCATCGGTTCATATAAATCCAAGTCCTAAGCGGATTCTATACCCTTTTCGATTGTAGCATCAATTAACAAGCAAAATTGACACTACGAGACATATGTTCCTAATTCTGAATTAAGCAAATGGATTAAGCCTTTCGTGAATTAAGCAAACACGAATTGAACACACGTGAATTAAGCAAACACGATTAAGTTTAAGAACACACAATCATCGAAACAAATCAATATATATTCTATATTATCCTGAATTAAGCAAACAGAACATACAGAACAAATATTGAAAGAGAATAGCAATGAGTTGAGGAATTACATAACCTCAAGCGGCAGTGCAAACCGGTTACAGTAGATCAATCAAGGAGACTAGTTCTCCATTACAAAATAAACACAAAACGCTAAACCTAATTCGCAGCCGTACTATTATCTAAAGTATGGATCCCTATCTAATCTGCCCTAAACAACAATTTATAAACCCAGGATCAGCGTGCGCTCGCGAGGCGAGCGTTCTCTCGCTACGCGAATATTAATTATGGCGCGAGTTCAAATTGGGTTCTCGCGAGGCGAGAGATCAGTTCGCGAGGCGAGACCTCAAATTCTGGTTTGTCACAGCCGTGATGCCTATCACGGTAAGGCCGTGATCACTTCTGACTTTGGATGCTCATTTGTCATGGTCGTGACCCTCATCACGGCCAGGCCGTGATGGTCTCTGTCCTTCAAGGTTGGATTTCTCGCGGGGCGAGTCATGGTTCGCGAGGCGAAACAGAGAGGATGGCATTTCTGGCTCAGCAAGGCTTCAGGCTCGCGGGGCGAGTAGCCTCTCGCGTGGCGAAGACTCCAGAACTGCTTCTCTTTATTAACCTGAAAACAAGAACTAGCAGTAAGTGCTTTATTCGACTCCAAATCAACTAAATTAACCTAAAAATACTTTACAGACTCAAAATGATGCTTGAAGACAATCAAGTCTAATTTGGGCGAAAACGGGATATAAATAGCACAAAACCACAGTCATACTAGTCATAAAACTAGATGAGCCAGCGGCTTATCAAAATACCCTAAACTTAAACTTTGCTTGTCCCCAAGCAAACTAAAACTCAAAAAGGACTCAAACTTGGCAAGCTTAAAAGATTCAATCAAATTCGCACAAATTTCAAGCAATTTCAACAAAACAATTTCTCTTCAATGTTTCCCCCCTTTTTCAACAATGCAATCCCCAATTCATTTACTTTAAAAATTGAGAATTCCACCATTCAAGCACTCATTAATCTAAGTTGAGGATCCAATTTACACACAAAAGGGAGATCACCAAATTCAAACAATCGCCTTCCTCACAAGGGCATTTAATGTTTCACTCATTCGCTCGGTTTGTCTAGGCAATCAACATTTCACTCAATTTCATTTTTAAGAGCACTTCCCATAAATTTGATTTTCATCTCAAATGGCTCCCTCGGAAACATGCATGCAACATCAAAAGGTCTTTTAAGGTTGTAATGGGGCCTGGCTAAGGGTAGGATATTCAAAGGTACTAGGCTTAAGTCCCTAGGAACTAAGAGAGCATGAAACTTTTTACACTTTGAATTTCCTCTCAAATTCCTTTTTCCATTTTTCTTTTTGCTTTTGGGTGACTACAGCCTTTTTCTTCTAATACCCTTTTTGACATTTTTGCACTTTTCTCTTCTTTCTCTCTTCTTTTTTTTTTTTTTTGCCTTTGGCTCCAACTTTTTTTTTTCTCAGTCCCTAACAACACATCATATCCTTGTAGCCACCCCAAACTTAGTTTCTTGCAAACCTTCCATGCTCTCCTAATCCTAAGATCGGGTTAACATGGTTTTTCAGATTCTTGGCTTGTAACATAGGGTCATCAAGAAACAATAGGCTAATTAGGCTCAAAGGGACTAACTAGGGAACATGCATTAGGGATAGCTAATTCAAAGAAAATTGCCTAAATCATCTGATGCAATCACATAAACATGCAAACCAAGTAAAGACTCAAGAAAATTCGGGAAAGTGCAACTTGAAAGTGATTCACACAGTTAAAAACATGTTGGAGACTCGAATCCTCACCTGGACATTTTTCGCAAATTGTTTGACCGAGATTCAATCCCTAGTGTGTGCACCCCTTCACCCCAAACTTATCATAAATCATGCAATCATAACAAAATATCTCAAAGTTCAATTTTCAATTTTTCAAATGGGGATCAAATTTTCAATTTTTAAGACCTAGGGGGAAATCATCAAAAATCAATCTACGCAAAAATTAATGAAATCCATTCAAGCTCGCCGACACAAGACTCACACACATACTCTTGATCTTCTCAAATTATTCAAGAGCTAAATTCAAAAACAAATGGAAAAAGGGAAAGAAAACAAAAACAAAGCAAAGCAAAGCAATTAAAAAGAGTAAGGTTTAGAAGGACTCATGAAGGCACTTCCACCGGGATCCCACTGCCTGTGGTACAGCGGCCACGGAATGCTCAAAGTGCGATATGATCCTCCCGGATCCCATGGCATGCAACATAAGGCCCAAATGATAGACAAGGGACGGAAGCTTATTCCATGGTCCCTTAACTTGCAGCCTTGATATGGAGGTGAGCACTTGACAATTATGGTGACCTCGCCAAGTGCGGCGGACTTCTCACTCCCTCTTGGGTCAGAGATGACCTCCTTATCAACCTTGTCAACAAAGTCCTCCCAATAATAGTGGGGTTCAACCTCTTGGAGTGGCCATAGTGTCTTCATATCCAAGGGTGCAAAATCCAGAGGCTTGAACTCCATCGCTGGTGGTTCCACAGTGGGAGGTGGCAAATAGGTAGAGAGGGTCTCTGGTGCTGCTTCATCTTCTGCACAATTTTCATCCACTGCTTTACCAGAATCATCACCTTCTATATATGTAGTAACCTCAGCACGCACCACACAGGTATTTCTCCCATCACAATTGACACATGCGTAGGAGCCAATGGAATCATCTAATTCCGGAATTTCTTCATCATCCTCTAGCATGGCGGAATGGATGTCCTCCATATGCCTCTTCCTCTCAATTTCCTTAGTCAAGGGTTCTGATCCTTGAGCTTGTTGCATGGCATTCATTGAAGTGGCAAGCTGTCCAATCTGTGTCTGCAAGGCCTGAATACTAGCATCCGTTCGCTGTTGAGACTGAAGGTTTTGTGCAGCCATTTGCTTGATCATGTCCTCTAGTGAAGGTCCAGAAGATGCGGAGTGGGTCACTTGGGGAGAGTTATGTGGTGGTGTCAGCGGCAACATCAGTTGTTGTTGCGTGGGTGAGTCCTCATACCAAGGGTTTGGATGGTTTCCCCAGCTGGGGTGGTACTCATCAGTGGAAGGGTCAGGAATGTTGTGCCTGTTCTGATCGTTGCCTTGATTGTAAATATTGGCTGTATATGCTTGAGGTGATTCGTTAACTTGTCTAATACCAAATATCTCTTGCCTGATTGATGCAGCTCTGAAGGCAGGAAAGTATCTCACTAGGAAGACTTTCTTCAAATCAATCCAGGTTGAAAGGGAATTCGGCTCGAGACAATACAACCAATCCTTCGCAGCACCTTCAAGTGAGAATGGGAAGGCTCTCATCTTGATATGGTCTTCCGTTAATCCTTCAGGTCTCAAAAGTGTAGAACAAGCAACCTGGAATTCTTTCAGATGCTTCAGCGGATTCTCACCTGCAAGACCACTAAACCTTGGCAACCGGTGTATTAAACCAGGAGAGTCAGGATAATATAAGCATGGTGGTTCATAATTAACATTAGGCTTATAACCTTGCATATAATTATCCAAGGGTAGATTCACAACCAGACCAATTCAGCAAATTTTTTTTTTTTTGTAGTATTTTCTGTTAATAACAACAAGAGTCCCCGGCAACGACGCCAATTTTGACGCGCTGTCGCGCACGCGTCAAAAAGCGAGCGGTTTGTAAAAATATGTAGATAGGGGGCGACAACTCGAGTATCGTCTACAAGGACTCTTGGGTTGTTGTTAACAGAAAAGTCAGTTTGGGGGGGGGGGGGGGGGTGGATTTGAAATTAAATAAAGAAAACAAAGCAGAAAACTATGCAAACTAAATAATTATCAAATAAGCTAAACGATCAACGTACTGCTTTCGGTTTCCCACTATCATCGGTTCATATAAATCCAAGCCTTAAGCGGATTCTATACCCTTTTCGATTGTAGCATCAATTAACAAGCGAAATTGACACTACGAGACATATGTTCCTAATTCCGAATTAAGCAAACGGATTAAGCCTTTCGTGAATTAAGCAAACACGAATTGAACACACGCGAATTAAGCAAACGCGATTAAGTTTAAGAACACACAATCATCGAAACAAATCAATATATATTCTATATAATCCTGAATTAAGCAAACAGAACATACAGAACAAATATTGAAAGAGAATAGCAATGAGTTCAGGAATTACATAACCTCAAGCGGCAGTGCAAACCGGTTACAATAGATCAATCAAGGAGACTAGTTCTCCATTACAAAATAAACACAAAACGCTAAAACTAATTCGCAGCCGTACTATTATCTAAAGTATGGATCCCTCTCTAATCTGCCCTAAACAACAATTTATAAACCCAGGATCAGCGTGCGCTAGCGAGGCGAGCGTTCTCTCGCGACGCGAATATTAATTATGGCGCGAGTTCAAATTGGGTTCTCGCGAGGCGAGAGATCAGTTCGCGAGGCGAGACCTCAAATTCTGGTTTGTCACTGCCGTGATGCCTATCACGGTAAGGCCGTGATCACTTCTGACTTTGGATGCTCATTTGTCATGGCCGTGACCCTCATCACGGCCAGGCCGTGATGGTCTCTGTCCTTCAGGGTTGGATTTCTCGTGGGGCGAGTCATGGTTCGCGGGGCGAAACAGAGAGGATGGCATTTCTGGCTCAGCAAGGCTTCAGGCTCGCGGGGCGAGTAGCCTCTCGCGTGGCGAAGACTCCAGAACTGCTTCTCTTTATTAACCTGAAAACAAGAACTAGCGGTAAGTGCTTTATTCGACTCCAAATCAACTAAATTAACCTAAAAATACTTTACAGACTCAAAATGATGCTTGAAGACAATCAAGTCTAATTTGGGCGAAAACGGGATATAAATAGCACAAAACCACAGTCATACTAGTCATAAAACTAGATGAGTCAGCGGCTTATCAGCGCCAAAAACTTGTTCGTGGTTTGGCAAGGAATAGGGTGAGAGTAGAGTATCATTCCCAACGAGGATTGAGATTAAGTATCAACGTAGCTTAAGCAATTGATATTTGAACTAATGAGTTTCATGTTTATATAAGACTACCAGAATATTGAATTTAATGTTGTCACAAAAATGAATGAATAAAGTAAAAGTAAAGAGTGAAACCAATATAGGTAAAGCGGTTAGGTATCGAAATCCTCCAACTCTTCACTTGAAGTAACTTTATTCAATCCTAATTCCAATTCATTCCATTCAATTGACATTCAAATCACTAACCTAGATTTATCCCTAATCCCTTAGGTGATAATCCTTTTGTACCAATTAAGAACCCTAATTCCTTAGGTGATTCAAGAATTAGCACAAACATTAAGCATGAGATTCATAAGAATGCATTGCAATAGAGTTCTATTCCTAGAATCAACATTCCAATGGTAATCTACTTCAATTCCAATCCAATAACCAATTTTCCAAACGTGAAATTGAATCTAACATCAATCCAAAGTTGATCAATCCAATGGAAGCATTAAGCATAGAAGCAGTTACTCAATTTGAATGAAATAGAATTGAAATCAGAAATCAAAGTCAATTACATCAAATTCTAAATTGAAATCATCCTAACCTAACCTAATTGATTTAGCAACTCATAATAGAGAGAGTAGAGATGGAAGAACTTGAGTAGGAGAGTGTGGAAGAATCCATAGAAGCTTCAACTCTTGTTCCCAAGCTTGAATCCTTAAGGAAGTGGAGAGAAAGTGTTGAACCAAGGTGTAAAAATGTGAAAAATGAGCCAAAGATCCCTCAAACTTTGTCCAAACTCGAATTTATAGAGTTTCTGCATGTCGCTGAAGATCGAGCGCCCCAAGATCAAGCTTTTTCACGAAACAGCAGCTTCTTTGTAAAGCGCGCTAGCGCCTCTATACGATCTTTGGGCGCGACTGTGTCTTTGTCTGTCTGCGCTAAGCGCCTAACAGCAATGCCGAGCGCGGTCATTGCTGCTTGTGCCTTTGTCCCATCTTTGGCGCCGGGACTTTGCGTTGGGTCTTTGGGCGGCTTCGCACTTTCTTTGATTTACTTATTTTGTCAGAGCGGAGCGCCCGTTTTGAGAGCTGAGCGCTAGACTTCCAATCCTACACATTTGCAACATATTTTGAGTGTCTTTTTCACACAAATAAAGATCCAATGAATCCAAACTTTATTCATATCAAAGTATGTATTTTCCTATCACTTTTCCTATGATTTCTAAGATTATTTACAAACTCTTTCCTAATTACACTTCCAAACTAACATATTTTGCATATTCCGCAGTAACCTTGCTTTAAAAGTTGACATTAGAAAGGCTTTTGATACTCTTGATTGGCAATTCCTTCTAAAGGTTCTTCATGCTTTTGGTTTCAATCAAACTTTCTGCAAGTGGATAGATGCAATCCTAAAGTCAGCAAAGTTGTCTCTCTCTGTTAATGGAAAGGTTGTTGGTTTTTTATCTTGTAAAAGAGGGGTTAGATAGGGAGATCCACTATCACCCTTGCTTTTCTGCATTGCAGAAGATGTGCTTAGTAGAGGGATTGCTCTGTTGGTTCAAGAAGGGAAGCTCATTCCTATGACAGGTCCTAGAAGGTTACAAGTTCCTAGTCATGTTTTTTTATGCTGATGACTTTATGATTTTCTATAAAAGGACAAAAAGGAACCTGCAGCATCTTTTAAATTTATTCAATTTTATGGGGACTTATCTGGCCAATTAATAAGCCACTGAAAATGCAGATTCTTCTCTGGAAACCTTTCCCCAAGCAGAACCAGATGCATTGGTGATACACTTGGTTTTTCTACAGGCAGGTTACCCTTTACTTACCTTGGAGTTCCAATTTTCAGAGGCAAGCAAAAGAGGACTCATCTCCAAGCAATTGCAGACAGAATCAAGGTAAAGTTGTCTTCATGGAAAGGTAATTTGCTATCTATCATGGGAAGGGTTCAATTGGTCAAATCCATTATTCAAGGGATGCTTCTTTATGGTTTTCATATCTACTTGTGACCTGTCTCTTTGCTGAAAGTAATGGATGCTTGGATTAGGAACTTTGTTTGGTCAAGAGACATTTTAGTGAGAAAACTGGTAACAATTTCATGGCAGACAGTCTGCTCATCATTTCAAGTTGTGGTCTGGGATTGAGATCACTGAAATCAATGAATTAAGCAGCTCTTTAAGGACTTTGCTGGAATGTAATTACTGTGGACAGTCAATGGTCCAACTTCATTAGAGGCAGATTCCTGAAAAACAAATATCCTACTTCTTCCTATTTTCAATCCTCCATTTGGCCAGGTATAAAGAAATTCTATCCAACTGTCTTAGAAAATGGTGTGTGGAATCTGGAGAATGGCAAGCTCATCCAATTTTGGACAGACAGGTGGCTTTCAAGTCCTATATTTGATCTAATTAATGTCCAAGCTCCAAATCAACAAACCTTGGAAGCTACAGTTGCAGACTTTATTCTAGATGGCTGCTGGTCAATCCCATCAGTTTTGACTAGTAATTTCCCAGCTCTAGTTCAGGAGATTAAGCAGACTATAATCCCAAAATTTAATTCAGTTTATCAACTTCTGTGGCAGCATACAGGCTCAGGAAATCTATCCTATAAAGATGCATACAGGTTCTTATCTCTTAATAGGCAGCCTCTTAATTGGTGAAAAATTATTTGGAACTCCTATGTTCCTCCTTCAAGAGCTTTTCTCATGGAGAATCTTCCATGATAAAGTCCCTACAAATGATAAATTGAAAGCAAAGGGGTGTTGTATGGGCCTCAGTTTGTAACCTTTGTGGCAGGGAGACTCTACTCAACACTTATTCTTAAGATGTAGTTTTGCCGCATCCATTTGGAACTGGTTAGGTAGTATCCTAAAAAGAAAGCTTTTAGTTTCTTTTTTTTTCCAGCTTGTTTGAAGTGTGTTTATCAAACTACAGCTCTTAAATCAGGCACATTATTGTTGCAGCAGTCATTAACTCCATTTGGTATATCTGGTTTAGCAGAAACAAGGCACGATCTGAAGGTAAAACTATTCGAATTAGGAGTGTCATTAACCTCATTACTGCTGCAGTCTCCCTATCTGGTAGCCTCTCTCCAGGAACAATGTCCTCTTCCATTGATGATTTTACTATCCTTAGATCTTTCTCAGTCAAAGGGAAGCTGGATAGAGCTCTTAGAATTATAGAAGTGCAGTGACATCCTCCATCTTATGGTTGGTATAAATGTAATACAGATGGCTCAGCTAAAGGTTCTCCTGGAATTGCAGCATGTGGAGGTATTTTCAGAGATGGCTTGGGTAGTTTTCTTGGCTGCTTCTCTTTGCAGATAAGAAATACTTTCTCTCTAAATGCTGAACTTTTTCCTATTGTGGCAGCCATTGAATTGGCTTATGAAAAAGGTTGGAAGAAGATCTGGTTTGGATGTGATTTAACTATTGCTGTAGTTGCCTTCAAATCTTGCTCTATTGTTCCTTGGAGCTTAAGAAACTGCTGGAAGAATTGTCTTTTCCTTTTACAAAAAATGAGCTTTGTTGTTTCTCGTATCTTTAAGGAAGCTTTCAACGGAGATAGGTTGAGACTTCTTTTTTTTTCGATCTACTTCGAGGAGTATCCCACCGCCAACCTGAGACGGGGACTAATCTCCCGCGGGAGTTTGTTCAGCACCTCTAAGGGTGGCATCCCTCCCAGCTGAGTTTTTTTCCATACCCAAGGCTCAAACTCGAAACCTTGGTTAAGGGACGAGAGGCCTTTAACCACTCACGCCAACCTCGGTTGGTTGGTTTAGACTTCCTAATTATAGGTTTAGGTGATTTTGTTTCATAGGTTTCGGTTAATGTCCCCCCATGTTATCGTTATGTATTCTTTTATTTTTATTCTTTTTTAATAAATTTATAATAATGTTTTTGCATGCCTTAGCCTTTAAATAAAAAAAAAATACAAAATCAAGACGAACACCTAACCAAATTGTCATATTGCCTTCAGACTATTTTCCATAGTTGATTGCACAAAATTAAAGAAGCACAAATCAAAATGCCTAGAATTGACTCAGCAATTTTTTTATTCAATGGTAGCATAGAGAACCAAGGAATTAACCCAGATTGGGAAAAACATGTTAGGAAAGAGAGAAGCATGTACCTTTTGCTATATTTAATTCTTGTTTCAAGGACCTTAGCATCTATTTGCCAAAGACCCGTACTATTTTCCCATATATTGCGCCGCTTCCTTTGTGAAGTTCTCATCTGCAGCAAAATTGAGGCAACAATTAGAACTGCATACAGTAATAGAAGCATTATCTTGTCACTAACCTGCTATATATATCTTCATTATAACCAGTAACACTAAAATTGATATCTATATCATCACCAAAGAACTTGATTGCAGCCCCAAAAAATGTCGTGATATTGAATATATATTCAGTAAACCGCAAAAATTTGCCGTCGAGCATTTTTCTATGGGAACCCTCCAACCGTTCCATGGTAGCTCATCAATTTGTTTCTTCCTTAGTTCCTATGAAACTCAAAATTATGAATCAAATATGAAATCTGATGAATGGATGATTGGTATGGTGGCTGCGAAAATGGGGTAGGAGCGAAGGAAAAGGAGGAGCGTGTGCGGAGCCACAACGATTGGTACCTCATCCCGCCTATCGTCGAGTCATGTGATATACTCAGTGATGAAAATAACTTTATTGTGTCACTCTTTTTGTCGCCTCGGTTCATGGAAGGGTAAAGATTGTTGATGATGGTGGAAGAGGAATATGGGTTTAGACTTTAGAAGCGTGGATGTCATTTCGTTTTTCTTTTTTGGGTTTGTTTATAAAAAGTAATAAAAAAATGAGATGAAAAATAAGAGGATGACATGTCAGCTAATTTGATGAAAGGAGAAATGTGAGTGATGCTTACGTGGTGTCGTTAGAGAGCACGTGTCAGGATTAATATAATATTGACACATGCTGTAATATCTCAACTTTCAAAGGATACTATTGAGTAATAATATATAAACATGGTTATAAATAATAGTTGAATATAGAAAATTTTGAAAATAAGTGAAACAAAATTTTACAAGATATTTTTGTAGAGTTGAACATATAATTGGAATTAATTTAATATAAATAACAATTTAACCTCTAATCAACAATTCAATTTCAATATAAATATTGACTCCTAGTAAGACTCCAACTTTGATCCGGCTGTGAAAACTAACGTATCTTGGGACACTATTGGGTGACTGTTGTCGCAACCGAAAATTACGACGGGACGGCGATAAAAAGAAAATTTTATAGAAAAGTAGAGTCGACACCAATTTTATTTAATTTAGGAAAAATTGGAAAAACCTTTAAAAAAATGGTCTTTGAAACCAAGTTGAGTTCGGGAGTCCGTTACGAGTAGGGAAGGTGTTAAGCACCCTACATCGCGCATCCTATGAATGGTACCTTGAATTAATCGTGCAAAATTAAATTATTTATTTGTTTACCCCAAAAATATTTACAAGGAAGGATTTGTTTATTTATTAATATTTTCTTTATTTTTATGTTTCTCTATTGGTTTTTTTTATTTAATTTTTTTAAAAAAAAATATTATTGATAAATCCTAAATGAGGTTGAACATGGCACGTAAGTCCATAGGGCAACCTCAAAGCTAAGGGATTGAGCATGACACTTATCATAGAGCAATCAAAAAACATTAAATAAATTATTAATTAATTATCTACATTAAATAAATTAAAAATAACACCAAAAAAAAAAGAAAAAATTAATTTTGGCTTGACGAGATGATTGATCCCGCTCCTACGTATTCCCTGCTTCGATGGGAAACTCAAAGCCACGTAGTTCTTGTAAAAAAATATTTTATTTGTTGGTTTATTTTAAATTTTATGAGAAAAAAAAGTTTTTATTTCATTTTTTATTTTAAAAGAAGGTTTTTTTATATATTTCATTTTTTATTATCGAAAACTCCTAAGTGAGATAGAACATGGCACAAACGTCCACAGAACGATCTTAGACCTAAGGGATTAAATGTGATATCTCTCACAAAGTAATCCTAAAATTATCTATAAAGAAACATTCTATTTTATTTAATTTATTATTTACGAATTGAAAATTAAAGAATAAAAATAAAGTTTGACTTCATATAAGTGTTTATAGTATTTTTTAACTTAGGCTAAATGACCAGCCCACTAAAATACTCACATCAAGATCAACACCATATTTAGCCCAACAAGACACTCAAACCAAACTCAAACACTACAAAAGAGAAGGTTAGGTCAGATTAAAAAAAAAGATAGAATAAAAATAAATAAATAAACAGAGAGGTATCACATTTATATTCTAAAAGGAAAACCAAAACACTTTATATTCTAAAAAATAAATTGTTCTCCTTTGTAGCATTTGCTGCAATACCGAAGCGGGAAGAGGGAGGCTTTGCGTTACTGTTCGCAGATGAGGGAGCGGTGCGGCAAGATGCTGTGGACGGCGCGACGGTCAGATCTGAACAAGGCGCGGTGTGACCGGCGATGGACGGTGGAGGGATCTGGGCAACGCGGTGTGAACCAGAGGAATAATGGGAAGAAAGCTTGGTGGCTATGGTGTTTTGAGAGAGATGAGAGGAAGAATGTGTGTCTGACAGAAAAAAATGAAAGCCAAGAAAGAATAATCAAAAAATGGGGAAGGACGTGATTTTTCTGTAACCAGGAAGAAAGGGAAGAATTTTTTTGTCCGCTCTCTGATTTTTTCGCTGCCTCCTCCTCTTTGGTATTGATTGTGATTTTTTTATAATGTCAATTCCTCCAATCTTGATCATAAAATTCCACCTAGATTTAAGATTGTTATCTGACCTTGTTCCTAAAAATATGCCCAGATTAAGATTTCTATCTCTGATTTGAAAATTAAATTCAAATTCAAAATAAAGTGGTTGCTAGGGAGGAGGATGAGATGGGTTTAACTGGCCTGGCCCAATTAGAAATCTTTTTTTTATAATTTTTATTTTCTTTGCAAAAATTTTTTTATTTTATTATTTTTTTGAAATTTTTAGTGAAGACAAAAAGACCCGATTAAAATGGGGTGGTCACAACTGTCAAGCAATTCCCCAAACTTGCTTATCAGTTTCCAATATGTACCTGTTATCTGAAACAAAGAGGAGCCTAGAGAGAAATGAATCTCAATGAGTTCCTGCTTCAAGCAAAGCATATTAGTAAACAATATATTATGTTTAATTGTCCTCGTTGAGTTATACATACTTACTCATATGCACACATATCATAATTAACCTCACGTAGTGGTAAAGTTTCTCATAGCCAACTTACCTCTCCATTTTGCCAGGTGGCACTCCGTAGACTAAAGTAGGCTAAAGTAGGACTGCTCAACTTTATACCACCACGGAATTATTCTCTTATAACTCACCCTTTCATCACCAGCTCTTTCTACTGGGTCCTTACTTGGATTGAGTTATTTACTGAATGTGAATCTAAGCATAGACATTTTAAGGAAGAAACCTTTACTAGGTACCTCAAGTGTGAGCGGAAATAAGGCACGCGTAGTTTAAACTGGTTGATATGGCAGTCAGAGCTCTATGACAACAATTAGGCGTCCCTTAATTGTTAGTACCATATCCTAGCCTCCAAAAAAATGAAGGACTTAACATCTCACCCACAAGAAATATTGTGGCCTTAAATAATGGCTAGAATAGTTTTGAAACCTTAAGTTTCACTAAACATAGGCCATTTTAAGTTTTTAATGCCAAGCTATGATTCATTTTCTCATACTCTTCTCTAATGGAAGTCAAATGCATTAAATATTCATCAACCATACCAAGATGATAACTTCATACAAGTATTTATCAAGAACTAAAACATCAACAACACCTGCAGAAATTTCCAGTTTTTCATCCAATTTCTATGAATTTACCAAAATACCAAACGAAGTCGGATTTAGTCAAAAGACCACTCCCTGGAAAGCTAAATAAGTCTAATTTATAAATAAAATTTTAGTTTTTAAATACTGTTTACGAAAACTTACAGTTTTAACAACCAAGCTTCTGCACCCAGAAAACAGGGCAGTTACAATACTCCAACTTATAACAGGTTTTTCTTCATCTGTACTCAGTGTAAAACAGTAAAACAAGTACCTAATTTGTAGCATTTCGAGTCTATTTTCGAGAAAAACAAGAATCATACCGAACAAAACCCTAAAGAAATAATTATAAGCAAAATACTGCACATATGTTTATACGGGTTTCTGACCAGTAATTTCATTTGGGACTTTTCACAAACAGATTACATGCATGAACTTGAAATAATTTATATCATCAATATGTACTCAATTGGCTTCATATAATCAACATGCAGATGCCAAATCAAACAATAAAAGCAAGCAAATCAAAATTCCCAAGCTTGGATTTATGGTTACCAAGCACTAAGCTAAGGAAACTCACATAAGCAAAGAATGGAGATAGTGTGGTGGAGGTTTATTTCCTTAGAATTCCCTCCCTGGTCTGACTTTGCTCCTCCTTGCTCTCAAGTGTGGCTGCTCCAAACTCACTTCACAAGAAAAATTGATGTTTGTTTCAT
Organism: Sophora flavescens; assembly: GCA_030762895.1. Lineage (NCBI taxonomy): Eukaryota > Viridiplantae > Streptophyta > Magnoliopsida > Fabales > Fabaceae > Sophora > Sophora flavescens. The sequence goes on from CM061065.1 coordinate 34,977,592, forward strand.
GTTGATTTTGGAAGAAAACAGAATAAGAAGAAGAAAGGAGGTGGTAGAGGAGGCCGAAATTATGAAGGAAGATGGGGAAAGGAATGTGTTGTTTCTTCAAGTATAGATGATGATGATTGTGTTGTCCTGCCCTAAACTCCCTCTCTTGGCCGAATTTGTGAGCTTCAAAGGTAGAGAATGGAGGCTTGGTTTAGGTTTATGGTTTGAAGAGGTAAAAGGAGGAGGTTCTGATGAAGGAGAAGAAGGAGTGTTTTCAGAAAATGGGAAGTGAGGGTGAGGGTTCGTGATTTATTTAAGAGAGGAGAGGGGTATGCATAGTAAAATAGGGGGTGTGACTAGCAAATTTATAAAATCAGCTTTTTGAAATAAATAAAATATTTGTGATATCTTAGAGTTAGGTACTTTCATAAAATAAATTCTACCCTTTATAAATCTCAAAATAATTATATTTTCTTACTAAAATATCTCTTAGCCAAATAATATAATTTGAAACTAAATTATAAAATATCATTTTATAATTATCAAACACAAATATTTATCACTGTACAAAATAAATTGAACAGTTTAATAATAATTATCCCGCTTCTAAAACTGGTATGTGACATTACTCCCCCTCTTAAATAAAATATTTTCCTCGAAATTTGTTACATTAGAAAAGTTGTGAATACATCATGGAGATTGGAGTGAAAATGGTGTAACTTGCACAAAATAAAATATGAGGAAGAGGTGATTAACTTTTATTTCCTTTTCTCTTAGCTGGTATATGTACATGAATAGAAATCAAAAAGTTGTTGATATTTTTGGGTAGAATGAAAGATGCAAGAGTTAGCAGCCTTCAACTTTATTTCCTTCAACATTAAGTAAGACTTTTAGCAGTTGCCAATGCATAAAAGAAAGGAAATGGATTTTGCCAGACATAGGAAACAGGGTAAGGTTATGCTGTTGAGAAAGCACATAAAGAAATAGAATAATTAGAGAGTCATGTACTGAATATTTTAGGATACATAATTTTAAAATACCATAGATAATCGACTTATCTCAAGCACATGAAGTTAATATGGAAAGAATGTGCCAACATGGGAGAATTTGATGGAAGGCAAAAGTGGAGAGGTGTCCACATACTGGATGTACCGCAAGGCAACCTTGATTGAATTGAAAGAATATTTTAAGTTTTAGCTTACAAGTTGTAGTTAATACGCACAAGCAAATTAGATAACCTTGCTAAGAATGTCGTCTAGCCACACAAAATACAAGGGAAGCTTAGGAAACTTAAGTTGTCTAACTATTAGTACTATCATTATGATAGGAAGGAAATAATGTACCTATTATGAGATTTAGCTCACACAAGTAGAGAAAAAAAAAATAGATAAATGTAACCACAAGGCAACAAACTACTAACTCGTGAATTTCACTCCTCCCTACGTTAACCAATATCAGTCATTGAATTATGTTACCTTTCACACCCATTCCTTTCTGCTATTTGACATCTAACAAAAAGGAAGCTCTTTTCTTCATTCTTGCTTACTTTAAAGTAGGCTACTAATACTAAAGCTCCAAAACAGAATTTAGGCATATCGAAAAGAATTCTTGAATTATAATTTAAAATCAATAATGAAGTTTGGCAAAACAGGATCAAATGTAAGATAACTAATCATGGGGAAAAGAGTCAAAGGAGTGAGAGTAAGGTCCAATTAACTAAGAAACATGAATTCATACTCATAAGAAAACATTATGCAGCACAATAGGATTCTTTGTCTTCCAACCTATGACACACTCCACTTATTCTTTGGCACAACAGAATAATTTACATGTACCATGTCCATACTTCTTGGCCTATCTTTAATTGAAACATTAACCTATAAGTTATAAATATTATAACTACTTGACAGGGAACTAATGAACATTCAGATATATCCAACCATAAATAAGTCTATCAATGTTCTAAGCAAGACAATTCAGAACCATATAATCTAACTAGTTGATTCCAAAATGAGAACTTTTAAGAATAGGACACATGCTAAGCTAGCCACAATTTCCAGATATAAGAAGAAATTAAAATCCTTACCTTAACTCTGTATTCATTAACACCATGATAAGTATTGACTTTAATGAAAACATGGAAGCAATCAAGTTTATGTGTTAATTTACTTCACCCGTTAGCTAAGAAAAGTGGAGGCCAATTTGGTTGAGAGCTTCACCAATATCAATATAGCAATTTAAATATCAAGAAAAGACCTACCCACAACAATATAAACATATAGAACCAATAATGTGAAGCCATATAATTACTAATCAAGACTTATGTGTGCAATAACTTGAATGCAAAATAAAGAAGAGGCACAATTGAGTTTAAACATTATCATGCAGACAAAGGCATCAAAAATTCACCTTTCAAACCTCTAAGATACCAGGGAAGAAAATTTAAATACCTCAGCAACTTACCCAAGATAAAGTTGTACAGTACAGTGAACATAGTATTTTCAAGTCACTAATTCATATAAATGTCCTCAAACATTTTTCGGATGAGTATTATAAGGAATGGAAATTAATCCTTGTGTTTTGTTTGGTAGTGCACAAAAAGGAAATTCTACCTGCCATGCTCTAAACTATCTATTTATGAAACTAAGAAAAGCATGAATTGTCGATCTTTAACTTAATTTAGAGAATGAGTAATTATAAAGATTCAACGCTATCATTATTTGGCACATCAACATATAAAAAAAGTTATAATAGTCACTTATATCAGTTCAACTGCTCTAGGAGTTATATATATTAGCTAATGTAAATGCATCCTTCTAGTTTTGCAGACTACTCGACTAATATTGCATCTGATTTTTGCTCTTAAGGGGTTCAAGGTGATATTAAAGATGCTTAACAAGGCTTGTATATTCCAACCGATTCATTCAAAATAAACAAGTGCAAGAAAAGTTGTTTCAACTAAGACGGGTGTTGACTTTGAATTTTTCAAGAACAGGAGTGGTAATTAAAAGAGAGGAAATAAAATAAATTAACCAGAGCAATATGAAAGATTTCATGTATTAAGTTATGATATATCAAGAACATAAAACGGACTAATAATCTCATTGCTTCCTTGAAGTTTTATTATCAAACTCAAAATAGGATCTATTTGGTGATGGGGAGGCCTCACAAAGCAATTGGAACATTTGACTATTTAAGTAACCAATTACAAATCTTTTAACTATCTACAAAGTCATCTTATATTTTAAATATATGTTATGTAATAACAATGTCTAAAACAATTAAATGCTCCAAACCCAAACAATCTTGGATTTTACCTCAATTCCTTCTAATATATAGAGTTCATTGCTCATTCGTTATAAAAACTAATATATAGATAGGATGGATCATCAAAGGCACAAGCAGTAAAACATAACAGAATAACCACTGGAAAGTAAATATATAAAATGAGGAAGAGACATGGTAAGTTGGGGTAGTAGAATTTTTTCGATGGCATGACAATAAACAAAGAATTTACTCAAAACCATTTACAACCTATTATATTATGTAGGGGATAGGTGCATAACCAAAGGCAAATGTATAATAGTACAATAAACTTCTGAAGTTCTCTTCTTTTATCCAAAAACTAAAACAACAATAAACTTCTGAAATACTATTAGGCCTTCACCACATGCATATGGCAGACAAGACCCAAATCATTAAAAAAAATGCAGGAAGAAACAATGATACAGTGCACAAAGGAAAGACAAAGAATTCATAATAAAGTGTTAGCTTATTATAAACCAACATATAATAATAGTAATTACTTTCTTTATGCACAATTTCAGAATCATACACACAACGGCACACCCATTCACAAGAAGCATGAAATTTCATAACTTATACCATCACCATGACTTCAACTACAATTGTTCACACATTGAAAATTCCCTCTCAAGACAACTTAAATTTAGAATGGCGTCCAATAGTTACTCAACCAAAACAGAGCTTCAGTACGTTCGAATTAAATTTACCAATATCAAAACACTAACTCACAAGCCAATTCTTGTTGAAATAGGTAATTCAAGTCGTATGCAAATAACACATGGAAAAATTAAAAATGAAAATCCAAAAATCTTTTTCAATAGACTAATTATAACTGCCACAAACTAAACTATGGGAAGCATTGTCTATTTAATGCTTACCCCCACAGGTCATTATCCTCCTTCATTCCTTGAGCAAACCATCGGGATGGCTAGTCTCAATAATTTATCATCAAAGAACTCAGAATTGTAACAACACTGCAAAAAGACATTGACTACTGACGTCCTAAGCCGGATCATGCTAAACACGCTCTTCTTATTATGATAAACTCACAGTCCGGAAGGACCAAACTGCTCTGATACCATAATTGTAATATCCCAACTTTCACAAGGATACTACTGAGTAATAATATATAAATATGGTTATAACATCAGGAATAATAGTTGAACATAGGAAATTTTGAAAATAAGTGAAACAAAATTCGACAAGATATTTTTGTAGAGTTGAACATATAATTGGAATTAATTTAATACAAATAACCATTTAACCCCTAATCAACAATTCAATTTCAATGTAAGCATTGACTCCTAGTAAGACTCCAACTTTGATCCGACTGTGAAAACTAACGTATCTTGGGACACTATTGGGTGACTGTCAAGCAATTCCCCAAACTTTCTTATCAGTTTCCAATATGTACCTGTTATCTGAAACAAAAAGGAGCCTAGTGAGAAATGAATCTCAATGAGTTCCTGCTTCAAGCAAAGCATATTAGTAAACAATATATTATGTTTAATTGTCCTCGTTGAGTTATACATACTTACTCATATGCATACATATCTTAATTAACCTCACGTAGGTAAAGTTTCTCATAGCCAACTTACCTCTCCATTTTGCCAGGTGTGCACTCCGTAGACTAAAGCAGGCTAAAGTAGGACTACTCAACTTTATACTACCACGGAATTATTCTCTTATAACTCACCCTTTCATCACCAGCTCTTTCTACTGGGTCCTTAATTGGATTGAGTTATTTACTGAATGTGAATCTAAGCATAGACATTTTAAGGAAGAAACCTTTACTAGGTACCTCAAGTGTGAGCGGAAATAAGGCACGCGTAGTTTAAACTGGTTGATATGGCGGTGAGCTCTATGACAACAATTAGGCGTCCCTTAATTGTTAGTACCATATCCTAGCCTCCAAAAAAATGAAGGACTTAACATCTCACCCACAAGAAATATTGTGACCTTAAATAATGGCTAGAATAGTTTTGAAACCTTAAGTTTCACTAAACATAGACCATTTTAAGTTTTTAATGCCATGCTATGATTCATTTTATCATACTCTTCTCTAATGGAAGTCAAATGCATTAAATATTCATCAACCATACCAAGATGATAACTTCATACAAGTATTTATCAAGAACTAAAACATCAACAACACCTGCAGAAATTTCCAGTTTTTCATCCAACTTCTATGAATTTACCAAAATACCAAACGAAGTCGGATTTAGTCAAAAGACCACTCCCTGGAAAGCTAAATAAGTCTAATTTTAAATAAAATTTTAGTTTTTAAATACTGTTTACAAAAACTTACAGTTTTAGCAACCAAGCTTCTGCACTCAGAAAACAGGGCAGTTACAATACTCCAACTTATAACAGTTTTTTCTTCATCTGTACTCAGTGTAAAACAGCCAAACAAGTACCTAATTTGTAGCATTTCGAGTCTGTTTTCAAGAAAAACAAGAATCATACCGAACAAAGCCCTATAGAAATAATTATAAGCAAAATACTGCACATAAGTTTATACGGGTTTCTGACCAGTAATTTCATTTGGGACTTTTCACAAACAGATTACATGCATGAACTTAAAATAATTTATATCATCAATATGTACTCAATTGGCTTTATATAATCAACATGAAGATGCCAAATCAAACAATAAAAGCAAGCAAATCAAAATTCCTAAGCTTGGATTTATGGTTACCAAGCACTAAGCTAAGGAAACTCACATAAGCAAAGAATGGAGATAGTGTGGTGGAGGTTTATTTCCTTAGAATTCCCTCCCTGATCTGACTTTGCTCCTCCTTGCTCTCAAGTGTGGCTGCTCCAAACTCACTTCACAAGAAAAATTGATGTTTGTTTCATGTTGATTTTGGAAGAAAACAGAAGAAGAAGAAGAAGAAAGGAGGTGGTAGAGGAGGCCGAAATTATGAAGGAAGAGGGGGAAAGGAATGTGTTGTTTCTGCAAGTATAGATGATGATGATTGTGTTGTCTGCCCTAAACTCCCTCTCTTGGCCGAATTTGTGAGCTTCAAAGGTAGAGAATGGAGGCTTGGTTTAGGTTTAGGGTTTGAAGAGGTAAAAGGAGGAGGTTCTGATGAAGGAGAAGAAGGGAGTGTTTTCAGAAAATGGGAAGTGAGGGTGAGGGTTCGTGATTTATTTAAGAGAGGAGAGGGGTATGCATAGTAAAATAGGGGGTGTGACTAACAAATTTATAAAATCAGCTTTTTGAAATAAATAAAATATTTGTGATATCTTAGAGTTAGGTACTTTCATAAAATAAATTCTACCATTTATAAATCTCAAAATAATTATATTTTCTTACTAAAATATCTCTTAGCCAAATAATATAATTTGAAACTAAATTATAAAATATCATTTTATAATTATCAAACACAAATAATTATAACTGTACAAAATAAATTGAACAGTTTAATAATAATTATCCCGCTTCTAAAACTAGTATGTGACACATGCCATGCATATGAATTATGCTCATTTTTAGGATTTCGTTAAAAAATATGGACTTCGTTTTTTCATGTTTTGGTTTAAACATTTTGAGGAATTATAAACTAAAATTGTTACAAATTTATTCTGCCTGAACCATCGATGACAAAGTGTGTTGGCTTGAGCGAACGGGCCATATGTTAGGGTTGTGAATGTGTTTATAAAAGTTATAAATAAAATTATATATATATATATATATATATATATATATATATATATATATATATATATAATACCTATTCAATATTAATCTATGGCCTTGAAAAATATAAGTAAAGAAAGACTATGAAAAAATTCATAAAATATGTATCTAAAGTGCACATAAAAAGTTCAAAAAGGAATTTATTATAAAAAATTACAAAAAATATTTCAATTTTATAAAGAGAAATATATTAAGTTTAAATAGGAGTTCATTAAATTGCTAGAAAAAAATATTCAAACAATTAATAAGAGAAGATTTTGATAAGAATAACAAAAAAAAAAAATAAAATTGAATTGTTTCCTTTTAAATTGGTTAATGGGTAGTGAGATGAATGTGCATTTAAATTCGTACAACCCTTTTTTATTTATTTATATATTGAATTGTTTTCTTTTAAAATCGATTTGTTTCCTTTTAAAGTTTTTGTTATACTGTCAATCAATCAGAAATTGATACACCATTAAAATTGCTTGACTCTTATCTTAACCCCTTAAAAATCACAAATTCTATGATTTCTGATTGGTTGTCAATGTAAACATATTTATACTGACAATATAAATATAATATGAATATTATAGAATGTACCAAAAAGAAGTTAAAAGAAAAGTACTTTATTATAACTAATGGAGATGAATAATAAGATTTTTCATATAATTTCTATCTTCGTGGGATATAAATGTTCACCAATATAACTATAAAGTAATAGCTGAAATTTACTCCGTTAATTGGAAAAGCCAAACTTCTGTAGGAATTTAAAATAAGAGATAAAATTAAAATGTAACTTATATAAAAGTCTCATTAGTATGATAGGAGGCATAGAGCAAAATTACATAGAGCAAATTAACGATTGCACATTTGGAATAAAAATACACCTCAAGGCTTAATGACAATATCTGACTTCAATGAATCATAGAGCAAATTAACGATTGCAATATTCATTCATTTTAATCTCTATTTAATACCCAACACTAAATCTGAAATCTGATGAATGGATGATTGGTATGGTGGCGGCGGAAATGGAGTAGGAGCGAAGGAAAAGGAGGAGCGTATTTGTCGTTTGCGGCTTCACGGATGCTGCGCCTGCTGCGGAGCCACAACGATTGGTACCTCATCCCGCCTATTGTCGAGTCATGTGATACTCAGTGATGAAAATAACTTCATTGTGTCACTCTTTCTGTGGCCTCGGTTCATGGAAGGGTAAAGTTTGTTGATGATGGTGGAAGAGGAATATGGGTTTAGAAGTGTGGATGTCTTTTCGTTTTTCTTTTTTGGGTTTGTTTTTAAAAAATAAAAAAAAATTAGATGAAAAATAAGAGGATGACATGTCAGATAATTTGATGAAAAGGAGAATTGTGAGTGATGCTTAGGTGGTGGCGTTAGAGAGTATGCGTCAGGATTAATATAATTAATTAATATAATAGAAATAGATTGGAATTAAACCATGTAGAGATTGTACAGAAACAAGTATAAAAACAAACACCCTTCCATCTTGAAATTTGAGTAGGTATATATAACTAAGAACTAACATTTTTCACTTTTTGATAAGGAATATAAGTTTATTAGGATTATACATGCCATTAATATATATGGAAAACAAATCTTAGGGGTATATTAATCGCAATTAATATTTAGCCACTTGAGAAACAATCTGAAATTCAAGGAAAGTGATTCTCAAAAAAATTATATAACAAAATTATAACATAATAAAAAAATTTGAGCATATATATATATATACAACTTCTTTAATACAATACCCATTTTCATTCATTTCCACCAACACATCTTCTTTAAATCTTGATACATCTTGGTTATTCCTAGGTGTATGGTTAACGTTCCTTTATCTGTCTCTTCTAACATTTTTTTAAGGCTCCCCTCCTTAGGAACAATAATGATCCTATTGTTAAACAACATTAAACCATTATCAAAGAGCACATAATTCTCTTGACCCAAAAGATATTGCGATTCCTGTCCTAAAAATTACACTCGTTTAATCTATTTTCTAATGTCACTATAAATTTTCAGTTTATTCAATTTAACGCTTAAAGCCTTAAAAAGACATCCAAATTCGTGTCTCTAGACTCTTCTATTAGATTCATCTCTTACAACCTCAAGCTAGACATGAGCGAAAACTTCCTGCTCAAAGCATCGACCACTAAATATATGTTTATTTATATTTTTATCCAAGGCCCAGAAAATGATTTTGAATAAAAAAATTCATATTTAGACTCTACTTTATAGTAGAGGGTTAAAGTTAAAATTTGGGTTGAAAATTCAGATGGAACCTAGTCTGTGTTTTCACTGACAGTAAAATTTTACTGATCAGAAAACCTAATTTTGACCCGAGAATGAAATGGTTCAGGCTTATATCGTATTTTCAACGATATAGACTATTTTGAAAATTTTATCTCAAAAATAAAATAGTATCATTTATTCGGGTGAATTTTCGAAGAAAACACGCGTAAAAACTAAATCGGGTAAACGACGGAGCCGGATACAGAGCAGAAGAGATGGATGTGAGTGATGTGTTGATGGGACAAGCAAAAGGTGACTCATGTAGGATGTGTCACCTATGTAATGATGGAGTTCCAACAAATGTGCTAACCTCCTTAACAAAATGACATTTATACCCTTAAGCTTCCATGGAAATTCCACCCTTGTCCCAATAAATTGTGGACCATTTTGCCCCCACATATAAGAACTTAGTCATTTCATTTTCACTTCATCGATTCCATTTCTCTCACACACAAAAAAAAACCTAAAAACACCATTGTCGAAAAGCTTGAACTTTGATCAATTTTCTCCACTCCTTTCATCATCAAGAGGTAAACTCTTATGGTCTATGAGTATGAATACTCTTCCAATCATTTATTTCCTTTCTTTCTAGTCAAGTTCATCATATTTCCATTTCTCTGGATTTTCTTCATTTAATTCCAGAAAATCATAGAAAATAGATTTTTAAGTGTAACAATTTTTCTAACTCTCTAACACTCTAGGATCATGGATCCAAGAGCTTGAAAAATTTAGAGCTCGCTAGCCAAATTTTTTTAAGCTAGCCAAACCCTAATCCAAGTGGGTTAGATGAGTTTTGTTTCACTTTTAACTTGTTTTCTGTAACATCCCGTTTTTCGTAAATAAGTTTAATGCATATATATGTGTGTGTGTGTGTGTGTGTGTGTGTGTGTGTGTGTGTTTGCATATGCTTGTTACGTCTGTTTTTTATGCCTAAGTTCGTGTTTTGGGAAGTTTAGCCTTAGAAAGGTTCGACCCCTTTAGATTCATAGTAATCTGTTTCACTGTTTTGGCCATATCCTGAGTTCTAGATGTCAGATCGAGGTGATCTTTGTGGCGTTGGAAAGATAAGAGAATTATCCACAAGTTGTATTTGTAGTGTTTTTGCGACCTTCGATCGTCTAGGGGGTCTCGAAAGCCATTCTTTAAGCTCCACGTGCTTAGGAATTGAACACGGTCGTGCTATCAGAGTCTATATCTAGAGTAGTTTCATGAGGGTTATGAGACAAACCCTATTTTGGCACTTTGGGAAGCTTTTGTGTGGCAAAAACCTCTTCTCTCTTCCTTCCCTTGAACCCCTTTGATATTCTTGGTGTTATTGCTCTAGTTTGGGAGAGAAATAGCACAATAGTGTCATTTAAACGTAACGTTGTCTTCCCTCTCTCTTAGTCTCTTTTCTATTATTAGATCTAGAAACTAATTGGTTATCCCTTTCTTGTTTAGCCATGGTTTAGGGAGCTTGTCAAGTCGCTCGAGAGAAACGTGTTGGTTCGTTGTTTGGGTTGCCGTTTGGTGTTCTTTGTTGGGATCTTCATACCAGGTATGTGGAGAAGAAATAATATGAGTGTGTAGGCTTGCGTGTAGCATAAGACGAAGGGTTACCCATGACCATTTATGTTTGATAACATGCCTAGATGTTATTTGATGATAACATGTTTTATATGAGTTTTGATGTCTTGGTATGATAACATGATCTTTGTGATTCTTGGTATGGTTGAATTTTTTATCATGATGATTGATTGCTTGGTTGTTCTTTAAGAACGTTGATGTTTAACCTATGATATAAGGTTAATGATAAAAAGGAGGTTTTCCCCCTTTGGTTTACAAGACATGAACATTAATGTTAATGTGAGGATTATGTCAAAAGGTTTAGTTAAGACCTTAGGAATGTATTTATGAGAGTTTGAGGGAAAACCAGATTAAAGGATTAATTCCCCAAAAAGGTTACAAGACATAAAGATTAAGCCAAAGTGATAAGATTAATATCAATGGACTAAGTAAAGGTGAGGTTTTTATACCAATGGTTTAGTTGAAAACCTTAGGAATGATTCAAGAGTGTTTAGGGAGTTTTTGGTTAAAAGTAACTGTGTTGTTTTCTATCCAGAACAGTACTGTCACGCGATAAGCACGACCGTGTTGAACAGGGAGCATGGCCGTGCTCCCAGTTTGAATTCTGCAAAATGGCCACACTTTAAGCATGACCGTGCAGCGGAGGAGCATGATCATGCATAGGAGCACGACCGTGCATAATGAGACACCCCGTTGTGCCCCATTGTATTATTACATTAAAACCTTATTATTTATTTACTTAATCGCGCTCTTACTATTGAAAATACGTAAAAATTTAAAACTTAATTAATAATTATATAACTTCTACAAATATAAAACACACCAAAGTTGTAATATATATATTTACACACATGTTTACTTACTACATTACCAAAACACTGTTGAGGGTATCCTCTCAGTAGGATCCCTCACAGGCATAAACTTCACTACAGACATACTTAGCGGAAATATACATACTCCTTAGACACACTGGCCATACTGTCTATACTCTAATCGCCATGAATCACCGCTCGACCTCCAGCATCTGGTTCGTACGTAGTCCCATCTAACTCCTCGGCAACTGGTTCCTCCACCGGGTCTTCTCGTACGATCACATTAGAATAAAATACAACACACAGAAAGATATAGGGAATAAGAAACATTTCTATCATCAAAAAACGGAAAAGATTCATAGTATATCATACAATAAATGTCAGAGACAGGCAACACACATAACTAACAAATCATCCTCAAATTCTGATATTCTCCTATACCCTCTGCTCCTGTAGTCTAAACACTTATACTATCATCACTGTCTCTATTCCTTTCACATTCGTTAGTAGTCCATGGTAGTCTGATGCAAAGAACTCGGCATAGTACACTTCTATCTTTTGATAGGATAAGACTCAGCATAGTGCCCTTCTATCTTTCGATAGGATAAGACTCAACATAGTGCCCTTCTATCTTTCGATAGGATAAAACTCAGCATAGTGCCCTTCTATCTTTCGATAGGATAAGACTCCGCATAGTGCTCTTCTATCTTGTGATAGGATAGGATTCAGTTTAGTGCTCTTCTATCTTTTGATAGGATAAATCAGATCAACGCGTCATGGACTGAAAAAGTATTTGCATCAAAGCCTCTATATGAATCTCACTATCTCAAATCAATAACAACCTTGTACCTCAATCTCCCATCATAACCTCAACTCGCATTCTATGTCACATCTCATCCATTAGATAACTTAATTAAGCTAGGCACCTCTAAGTCAATTCATTCTCTCACCCAAACAATCATCTTCCGAACAACACATATCCTTACTTAAAAATCAGCTAAGCACAATATTAAACCCAGGCAGACCATGCATAACACCTTAATCAACAGAATATTCCAATATCTCAATATCATATAAGGCAATTTATCACAACCAACTCATAATAATCAAACCAAATAAATAACAAAGTCAGACTCTGTCACGGCCTGGCCGTGAAAGCCATCACGGCCGTGACAGACAACAAAGGCAAGAATTCTACAAAACAGAACCTGTCACGGCCTGGTCATGACAACCATCACGGCCGTGACAGACAGCAAACATCCTCACTATCATAATTATTCAAACACTGAAACAATACTTCACATGCAGATGGAATACCTCAACCAGCGTATCACAAACAGTCAAAAGTAAATAATTCAAACATCCTCAAATATTTAAAATCAACTTAATGTCGATAAACCTACAATCCCCGAATCACCATTGGTTTTACAGAAAAGATTTCCAATGGGATTTTGGTCTTGTCGATTACTCGACTACTAGTAGGGTTTAGGTCGCCCTACACAATTATCATATAATCTACTACTTATCGATTCCGACGATAGGTTGATTCTTTTCCCCACCTGAGCTAGCACCGGAAATACGTACACGACGATCCTCGTTATCCCGCCACGAGTTAACACAACCACCTTCAACCAAACAACATAACTATAATTAATCAACTAACAACCATCTATGACACTTTAGGGCTAGGTTCGGCCAAGACTTAGAAAATAGGTTTAGGGTTATCTTCTCAATGCCATCTTTTGGATCCTAGTTACTAGAGTCTTAACTAACATAGGTTACTTATTACAAGACTAAAATTTGAAACAAAATCCTCTAACCTTTAGGGTTAGGGTTTCGGTCAAAGGCTGACTTTTAGGGTTCAAAATCCTTAAATTTCCTAATCATGATTAAGTCATAGATTAATGATCCTTGATTAACCTAAATCATGGATTAGGGACTAAACAACTAAAGTTGAAACTCAAAACTTCCTGACTCTTTTGTACAAGGATTCGGCCTCAACATGTTCATAGGGTTAGGGTTCTTAGTTTAATAAACCAACTTGGATTTATTAAGCATACCTACTAATAGCTTGATTAACAAGATCATTAATGAAAACCATGAACAAAAACTCTACCAAACCTACTTTGATAGATTCGGCCAAGGCTAGGTTTTTAGGAAAGAAATTTTTGATTACATCATGCTCTTAGATTTAGATAATATGCATGATATCAAGAAGATAGAAAGTAGTTTCATCATCATTAGATTTTTCTAGAATTTATTATGACTTTTCAAAGTTCTAGGGTTAGAAACTTTAAAGTGATGAACAACTATAATATAAACCTTGAATCAAGAAACTTACTAAAGAACATAGGCATGATTAAGAATGAAGATTTGGATTTACCTCTTGAAGATCAATGACAAAGGAAATCCAAGAAACTTGCTTCACAAACTTATCACTAAAGAACTTATGAACTTAGGGTTTTGAACAAAAAGGCATTAGAAGCTAAGTGAAAAGTGAGAGTATGGTATTTATAGAGATGGTGGCGCCATCTTGGGAAGGATCTAGATGATGATGAGTTGTCTTGCTAAAAGGATTCAAATGCAATTAAGTTCTAAGGACCAATTTGCAAAGATTCCAAAAGTTGAAGGACTAGTTTGCAAATTGTCAATAAAGTGTCATGATGATGATTTTGCCACATTTAATGCAAACTTATCTTGACTAAAGTTGGCTGATTTTTTTTTTTTTTTGAGTCAAAGATATTTTAAGAAGAATCAAGAAACTTGAAGAAGATTTGAGAACATTAGAGAAGGTTGAAGAAAAATCAAGAATGTTGAAGAACAAAGTGGAAGAATGTAGAAAAATCTAGAATTTTCTTGACTCATCCAACAACAAATGAGGGCAGTCATCAATCCTAATGGGCTTGCGCATGGTCTTGCTCAATTTGGGCTTGGTTTCATTTTTTTGGGGCCCACTTGAAGATTTAAGCATTAAGCTTAAGATAGGAAACTTGTATAGTTTCAAATAGGCTTTATGGAATCAATCCATGAACTAGAAAATTTTGGGCTTCAAAGCCACGTCCATTTGAGATTGGAAACAAGGATTCTAGCCCAATTCACTTGAAAAAAACTTAGAAACTAACTTAGGGACAAAAGGGTAATTAACAGAAAGTTCAGGGGCTTAAGCGTAAAATTCATAAATTTTCTATTTAACCCTGAAAAACCTTCTAGACTTAAAAATATGATTCATCCCCTTGAATCATCTCAAAATCCTAAGAGAAACCCTCTATCGGTTCTGAGAAACTCCGAAATCTCTTCAGTCGTCTACCCGATTACGTGTTTCGCCCGAAAAACATAAATTATTTTATTTTTTTCCAAAATAATTCTAAAAATACAGAATTTTAGGAAATAAAATAATAATCTTAAGTCTTTCGTTCACGAATTAAAATTAGGTCTTTTGAGCAGTATAATTATACTGTCAATGGAATTCGCGGGCCGGGTTTCGCCTGACTTTCCAACCTAATTTTCAATCTTAGCTTCCTACATTCAAGTAGGATTGAGTAGTAAACTCCGTTTATTTAAAATAATTTTCTAATACTCATATAAATATATACCAATAATCGTTCGCATTTCGATTATTTTGAAACAGTGAAAATCGGGGTGTTACACATAACAAGAAGCACGATCGTGCATCGGAGCACATCCGTGCATAAAAGGAAGCACGCCCATGCTCCACTTAAGTGGCAGCACGCTCGTGCTGGGGTTAAGCACGCCCGTGCTCACCCCTCTGGACAAAATCTAAGATTAAAGGTGTTAAAAGGGGTTTTAACCCCGTTTATCCTCGTTAATGATGCGATAATGTACCTATCAAATGATGAAGATTAAATAACTTAATTATATTAATTAACACGTTGGAAGACGATGAGTTGGTTAAGACGGTGCCCAAAGGGGTTGCCGCATATTGATGGACTTGGGTGCCTTTAGTGGCCCAATGTCAATGATAATATAATTGGGTGCCTTTAGTGGCCCAATGTTGACGATGATATACTTGGGTGCCTTTAGTGGCCAAAAATGAGGTGGTGGTTGTGTGCTGTTTGTCATGCATTCATGCATTGGAGATGTTGATGGGAGGTTATGCAACATAGGGGAGGTTGTTCGAGAGTGAGACGATCTAGCCATCCGCGGTGATTTCATCCGAGACTATAGGGTCATGCGCAATAGCGGTGGTGCATCCGAGAATAAGGTGTGTCGGCTGTCCTAGGGGTGGAATGCCCCGGCGTTGGTGCCTTTAGTATCCAATGCTGTTATGTAACCCCGACGTTGGCATCCTGAGTTGTTGGATCCAAGTGCATAGTAGTGGAGCGGAGCAGAACTGCATTGTATTACATATACGTTGTATGCTGATGATTGTTATGATGTTGATGTATGATATAATATACTTGTTTGATGTATGCTTGTCTTGCTAACTGCTTCCCTGCCATTATATTCATACACATGTTTCTTACTCCCAATCTCTATGTTTCTTGTTTTGTTGCATGTATCTTTTATGCAGTGGACGGTGCGCAGTCAGTTGAGGAGTGACTCCGAGCAGCCGCGACTCGTAGTTAGGATTTACAGCTTTGTTAGTTAGTTGTTTAGTCCAATGGTTTATCCGGATTGTTTATCGGATTGGTTATACCAGCTCTGTAATGTGACATCGAGGTTGGGATCGTTTTATGTTATCCTTATATTATGTTTTACTTTCTGCGTTTTGAAACTTGTTGCAATGCGGCAGCCTCTGCCCGTTGTTGTTCCCTTTCAATAAATGAAGTATGTTTTCCTTTATCTTTATCTTTTAAATGCTTTTATATGTATGCGGGTAGAGGGTATCACATTTTCTAATCTGTTGTGAAGGATCAATTGATAGTTTGGAGTGTTGATTAGTAAGAGGAAAACAAAAATCCAAGAGGCTACGTTCAAGAAGGGATTCAAAAATTCTAAGGTAAAGGGAGCTTACGTGAGGGATTTTGATAGCTACATGCTCTCTGTCTTATGTGTGTAAATTTATCTGTAGTAATTTTGTGGTGTTAAAGTTAATTATTATATAATTGTTTATGTGATTTTAACTTTATCTGTGAAAGCATGTTATATCCGTGGTATATGGGTATCTGTATGTATGGATAAATTGTTGATTTGATTGAAAAATTGAAAGCCTGATAATGGTCAGTGCTCAATTGTGATTAAGGATAAAGCTTTAAAAAGCTTAAGGAGAAACTTAAATGTTTTGATTTATGTAACTGGAAGAAAATGTTTAAAATAATAATATTTAATAATATTTTGGTTAAAGAGTAAATCAATGAGTGATAGTGGGGACGAAACCGTGAAAAATTTTCAGTTACGTTAATTTTTCCAAAATAAACTCAAAAAATAAAATTAATAATAATTACAATAACTTTCAAAAATATTTTAATATTGATGGTGAAAAAGCTTTTTTTGAAAAGAAAAGGCCATTTGATTTATAAATGATTTTATTTTAAATGGAAAATATTTTAGAAAAGTGCTTTATGGCGAAACGAAGAGAAATAGTTTTTATTAATTTGGAAAAAAACGTGTTAGAAATGATTTTCAAGGATTTGATGTTTTTCGGAAAAGAAATTTCAAAATAAAATGAATATCTTTGCGATTTAACGTTCTAGAAACGAATTTTAGCGGAAAATATTTTCTGCTAAAGGGTTCTAAATCAGCGAAAATATTTCCGATAAACTTGGATAGGTTTCGGAGTTTTGTTTTGATATTTGTTTTTCACAAAACGAAAGATGGAAGTTGTGAAGACCTAGCGGTCGAGACGTCTGGCTAGTGTTCCTATGAGTAAGTGTGTGGACTATGAGTCCAGTATGTCGCGTGTTAAAGTCCCAATTGGCACATTTGAATTCGTGTCAATTATCGGCAAACCTAGGACCGGTGAATCAGTCTAGTGTATCATGATTGAGCACTCGGACTGTATGTCCTATGTTAAGTATGAATGAGCTTAATGCCTTCAAGAAAAATTGTAGTCGTAAGCCTTGGGCCTCGACAAAGAAAAAAAGATGCGAAAAATAAAAACAGAAAACTAACTTTTTTTACATGCATGAGCTTGCAGATGTGCCATAGCTTTCGAGCTACAATCCTTTGTGGATTGATAAATTGGGGAGGTCAAGACCAGAAAAGGTCTATAGTGACATTCGAGTTCGTGAGCCACAAAAGGCCGAGGTCTTGTGACCTCGAGCCGTGGACGTAACGACTGCCAAACGTGGATGTACTCAATCAGTGACTACTTGCAACACCCTCTTGGGGCATTACATGATTACTCGTTGAGGAAAAAGAAACTTAAATAAAACGTTGGTTACTTTCGGAAAAGAACATTTTCTAGTTACTTATCTTTACATAAAATTTGTGATAATTTTTTTTTTTGAACGCGCTGTCGCCACGCGCCAAAAAGAACGAGCGTTTACAAAAATAATGTAGATAGGGAAGCGACAACTCGAGTATCGTCTCTCAAGGACTCTTAGGTGTTGTCGTTATTAACAGAAAATCAGTAAAAGTCAGATTTCAGGGGTTTTGAGATTGAAAACTAAATAAAGAAAACAGAACAGAAAAACAATGCAATAAAAAGTAATTACCAAATAAGCTAAAGAACGATCAACCTACTGTTCTCGGTTTTCCACTATCATCGGTTCATATAAATCCAAGCCCTAAGCAGATTCTAATCCCCTCCCGGTTGTAGCAACAATTTACAAGCGAAACCACTACTACAGATATATGTTCCTATTCCCGAATTAAGCAAACGGGGTTAAGCCCTTCGTGAACTAAGCGAACATGAAACGAACACACGCGAATTAAGCAAACGCGATTATATATAGGAACATAACATCACCGAAACAAATCAACACAACACTATACACTCCTGAATTAAGCAAACAGAAACATACAGCATAGCATTGAAAAGAGAAAAACAAGTGAAAACAGGAATTACAGAACCTCAAATGTAAATTGAAACCAATCCCAGTAGATTAATCAAGGAGACTAGTTCTCCATTACAAAGAAAAGTAAAAGCTATGAGATAAAACTAAAACTAACTAAGATCCCTTCAGTTCTGCCTAAAACAGACTTATATACAGCTTCTGGACTCCGCTGACTCGCGAGGCGAGCACACATTCGCGAGGCGAATAATGCGAACAGTCTTCAGTGAGTGGCGAGCTCGCGAGGCGAGCTTATCTTCGCGAGGCCAAACTCTTCAAATTCCAAACTGTAACGCCCGTGACCTTCAACATGCGCAAGCCGTGATGACTTTTGGTCTTCAGGGTTGGATTACTCGTGACGCGAGTCATGTTTCGCGGGGCGAGACAGAATGGTTGGTAATTTCTGGAACAGTCACCTTCTGGTTCGCGAGGCGAATGATCTTCTCGCGGGGTGAAAGATCCAGATTTATTTCTTTTTATTAACCTGAAAACAGAAAATAGCATAAGTACTTTATTTAACTCTAAATCAGCTAAATTAACCTAAAAATACTTTACAGACTCAAAATGTTGCTTAAAGACAATCAAGTCTAATTTGGGTGAAAATGATATAAAATTAGCACAAAGCCAAGGTTTTTATTAGTTATAAAACCAGTCAACCAGAGGCTCATCAAAATACCCCAAACTTAAACTTTGCTTGTCCCCAAGCAAACTAAAACTCAAAAACATAAAAAGACTCAAGACCTGGCAAGCTCAAAGGATTCAATCAACTTCGCACAAATTTCAAGCCACAAAACAATTTTCTTCAATGTTCCCCCCTTCCAAACAAAGCAATCCCCACATTCATTTATTCTAAACATAATTTCATCATTCAAGCAATCAGAAATCTAAGCGAGGGATCTAAGTTACACACAAGAGGGAGATCACCAAATTCAAACAACTGCCTTCCTCACAAGGGCATTTAGTGTTCACTCAATCGCTCAGTTTGTGTCAGGTTATCAATATTGCACTCAGTTTCACTTTTAAGAGCACTTCCCATAAATTTGATTTTCATCTCTAAATGATTCCCACAGAAAACATGCATGCAACATCAGAAAGTCTTTTATGGGTTGTAATGGGGCCTGGCTAAGGGTAGGATATACAAAGGTACTAGCTGAAGACCCTAGGAACTAAGAGAGCATGAAACTTTTTACACTTTGAATTTAAACTCAAGTTCCTTTTTTCATTTTTCACTTTATGCTTTGGGTGACTACAGCCTCTTTTCCTTCTTGATATATTTTTTTCTTTTTGAGAATTTTGTTCTTTTACAATTTTTTTTCTTTTAATAATTTTTTTTTCTTTCTCTTTTTTTTTTTTTTCAAATCTCAAACAACACATCATATCCTTGTAGCCACCCCAAACTTAGTTTCTTGCAACCATTCTCTTGCTAAGATTCCATGCTCTCCTAATCCTAAGATTGGGTTAACATGGTTTTTCCAGATTTTAGGCTCATAACATCAGGTCATCAAGAATTAGCAGGCTAATTAGGCTCAAAGGGGCTAACTAAGGAATATGCATTAGGAATTGGTTATTTTTAGGCTAAGTAGTTATTTACAAAGAAATTGCCTAAATCATCTGAAGCAAACACATAAACATGCAAACCAAAAAGAGATTCAAGCAAATTCGGGAAAGTGCAACTTAAAAAGTGATTTCACACAGTTTAAAAACATGTTGGAGGCTCAAAACCTCACCTGGACATTTTTTGCAAATTGTTTGACAGAGATTCTATCCCTAGTGTGTGCTTCCTATCACCCCAAACTTATCATAAATCATGCCATCATAACAAAACCTCAAAGTTCAGTTTTCAGTCACATAGGGATCATTTTTTTTCAAAAAATTTTCCAAATCCTAGAGGGAAAACAGTCAACACATAACATGCAATCCATCTATGCAAATTAATCAAATCCATCAAACTTGCCAATACTAGACTTAACACAACTCCTGAGCTTCTCAAATTATTCAGGAGCTTTATTAAAAACAAAACAGAAATAAAGTAAGGCATAATTAAAAGAAAAAGGTTTATAGAAAACTCATTGAAGGGCGGTTCCACCAGGATCCCACTGTCTGTGATACAGGGGCCACGGAATGCCCAAATTGTGATATGATCCTCCAGGATCCCATGGTCTACAGCATAAAGATGACAGCGGACACTTGATAATCTTGGTAACTCCGCCAAGTGAGGCGGACTTCTCACTCCCTATTAGGTCACAGATGACTTCTTTCTCAACTTTGTCCATAAAGTCCTCCCAATAGAATCGGGGCTCAACCTCTTGGACTGGCCATAGTGTCTTCATTATCCAAGGGAGCAAAATCCAGAGGCTTGAACTCCGTTGCTGGTGGTTCCACAGTGGGAGGTGGCTGCTCAATGGATAGTACATTTGGAGTAGCCATGATGTCAAGAACCTCGGCTGAACACTCAACTTCACTCACACTATCACCCTGCAAAATAGAGTCAAGAAACTCAGACAAAAAAAGACACGGGTTAGTGTCGAGACAGTTAGTACATGTAGTAACTAAACTGAATTAATGCTGATCGATTGTGCGGACTTTCAGCGCACGGTTCATCCATCCCATCACTCTCAACACATGTATATGATTTAATTGAATCATCTACTTCCAAAGGTTCTTCATCCATTGCTTTACTAGATTCGTCATCTGTTAAACCTGCAAAAATCTTAGCACACACCACACAAAGGTTAGTGTAAAGTACGATCGATGAGACGAGGGGACAATAAAATGAATCGGCAAAAGGGTCCAGTATGTCTGGAGATTCAACACACAGCTCATCAACAGAAATATTATCAAAATCATCCTCAGAGGTATTGTCAGGAATAACTACTTGTGAGTCTGTATGTTCTTCAAGGGGATGTGGAGTTAACGGTGTAGCCGAGTTGGCGACAATTTGATCAATTAGAATGGACAACTTCTGAGATTCAGATTCACTCCTCTGATGGGATTCAAGACTTTGCTCTGCCATCCGTTGATTTTGCTCTGCCATTTGTTTTATCATTTCTTCCATTTGTGCAGTCATCTGTTTGAACATGTCCTCTAGTGAAGGTTCGGAAGGTGCAGAGGTGGTCACTTGGCTAGGATTCTGGGGTGGTGCCAGTGGTAACATCAGTTGTGAGTCCCCATACCTAGGGTTTGGATGGTTTCCCCAGCTCAATAGGAAGACTCTCTTCAAATCAACCCAGCTGAAGATGGAATTCGCCTCAAGATTATACAACCAATCCCTTGCAGCGCCTTCAAGTGAGAGACGGAAAGCTCCCATCTTGATGTGATCTTCTTTTAGTTCTTCAGGTCTCAACATTATAGAACAAACAACCTGGAATTCCTTCAGATGCGCCTGCGGATTTTCACCTGCAAGACCACTAAACCTTGGCAACCAGTGCCTTAAACCAGCAAAATCAGGATAAGATATGCATGGTGGTGGTTCATAGTAAAAATTAGGCATGTACCCACACATTTAATTCTCCATGGCAGTACTAAAATTCACAACCAGACAAAACAGACAAAACTAATTCAGCAAAGATATTTTTTTTTAAATTTTATTTTTCTTCTAATAACAACAACAAGAGTCCCCGGCAACGGCGCCAATTTTTGGTCGCGCTGTCGCGCACGCGCCAAAAAGAACGAGCGGGTTTTAAAACTGTAGTTTAGGGCGACAACTTGGATGTCGTCTCATAAGGACTCAAAGTGTTATTTTCCACAAAAATCAGTTTTTTTTTTTTTGGGGGGCTTGGATTAGGATGCAAATAAGTAAACAAAATAACAACAGAGCAATGAAACAAGGCAATTCAAAGAGCTTGTCAAATAGCTAAAAACCGATTAATCTATTGTTCTCAATTTCTCAACTATCATAGGTTCATGCAATTTCCAAGCCCTAAGCAGATTCTAATCCCCTCCCGGTTGTAGCAACAATTTACAAGCGAAACCACTACTACAGATATATGTCCCTATTCCCGAATTAAGCAAACGGGGTTAAGCCCTTCGTGAACTAAGAGAACACGAAACGTACACACGCGAATTAAGCAAACGCGATTAATTATAGGAATATGATATCACCGAAAATAAATCAACACAATACAATATACTCCTGAATTAAGCAAACAGAAATATAAAGCATGGCAGTGAAAAGGGAAAAGCACACAAAACAGGAAATACAAGAACCTCAAGTATAGTGGAAATCGATTACAATAGATTAATCCTAGAAACTTAGTTCTCCATAGAAAACGAAAACACACAGAAAAATGCAAAAACAATGGAGAAGCAAAAGTTGTTCATAATCTGCCCAGACAGCTATTTATAACATTCAGGAGTTTTTTCCCTCTCGCGAGGCGAAGCCTCTCTCGCGACGCGAATCTTGTGAACAGTCTGCAACCTTTGGTATTCTCGCGAGGCGAATATTGTGAAAAGTCAGCAACGTTTGGTCTTCTCGCGGGGCGAAGGACTACTCGTGAGGCGAGACTCTTCAAGTTCCAAACTGTCACAGCCGTGACCTTTAGCATGGTTAAACCGTGATAGCTTCTGGTCTTCCAGGGTTGGATTACTCGCAAGGCGAGCCAAGTGTTCGCGAGGCGACACAGAAACCTTGCATTTTCCTGGAACAGTCGGCCTTCAGGGTTGCGAGGCGAATAGCTGTTCGCGGGGCGAACCAGAGAGGATGACATTTTCACTGTTCTGCTGGCTTTCAGGTTCGCGAGGCGAAGAAACTCTCGCGAGGCGAATCCCCTATTTCTTTATTCTCTAGCCTTCCAACTTAACCTGAAAACAAAGACACAGCTATAAGTGTATTATTTGACTCAAAACTGGCTAAATTAACCTAAAACTACTTTAGAGACTCAAAACCTTGCTTGAGGACAATCTAATCTAATTTGGGTGAAAATAGGATATAATTTACACAAAACCTTGGTCATACTAGCCATAAAACTAGATGAGCCAGAGGCTTATAACTTTATTTAACTCTAAATCAACTAAATTAACCTAAAAATACTTTACAGACTCAAAATGCTGCTTAAAGACAATCAAGTCTAATTTGGGTGAAAATGATATAAAATTAGCACAAAACCACGGTCACGCGCCAAAAAGAACGAGCGTTTACAAAAATAATGTAGATAGGGAAGCGACAACTCGGATGTCGTCTCTCAAGGACTCTTAGGTTGCTATTATTAACAGAAAATTAGTTTTGGGGGGGTTTTGAGTAATTGAAATAAAATAAAGAAAACAAAACAAAACAAAGCAATGAAAACAGAGCAGTTTAAGAGATTAACAAATAAAATAAAGACGATCAACCCACTGTTCTCGATTTCCCACTATCATTGGTTGATATAATCCCAAGCCCTAAGCAGATTCTAATCCCCTCCCGGTTGTAGCAACAATTTACAAGCGAAACCACTACTACAGATATATGTCCCTATTCCCGAATTAAGCAAACGGGGTGAAGCACTCATGAACTAAGCGAACATGATTGAACACACGCGAATTAATCAAACGCGATTATATATATGAACATAACATCACCGAAACAAATCAATACAACATTATACACTCCTGAATTAAGCAAACAGAAACATATAGCATCGTATTGAAAAGAGAAAAGCAAATAAAACAGGAATTACATAACCTCCAGTGTAAATGGAAACCAATCATAGTAGATTAATCTAGGAGACTAGCTCTCCATTACAGAGGCAAACAATAAACTAAAGAGAAAACGAAAGACTAACTACTGACTAAAAACTAGCTAATTACTGGCCAAAACTAGCCTGCTTACTAGCTCTCCCTCAGTTCTGTCTAAAACTGACTTATATACAGAATCTGGAATCAGCGGACTTGCGAGGCGAACGCTGTCTCGCGAGGCGAATAATGCGAACAGTCTTCAGTGAGTGGCGAGCTTATCTTCGCGAGGCGAAACTCTTCAAATTCCAAACTGCCACAGCCGTGACCTTTAACATGCATAAACCGTGCTGACTTTTGGTCTTCAGGGTTGGATTACTCGCGAGCGAGTCATGTTTCGCGGGGCGAGACAGAATGGTTGGCAATTTCTGGAACAGTCACCTTCTGGTTCGCGAGGCGAACATCCTTTAGCGTGGCGAGACACTCCAGAATTATTCCTTTTTATTAACCTGAAAACAGAAAATAGAATGAGTACTTTATTTGACTCTAAATCAACTAAATTAACTTAAAAATACTTTACAGACTCAAAATGCTGCTTAGAGACAATCTAGTCTAATTTGGGCGAAAATGATATAAAATTAGCACAAAGCCATGGTCTTTACTAGTTATAAAACCAGTCAACTAGAGGCTCATCAAAATACCCCAAACTTAAACTTTGCTTGTACCCAAGCAAACTAGAACTCAAAAACTTAAAAAGACTCAAGACCTGGCAAGCTTAAGAATTCAATCAACTTTGCACAAATTTCAGGCAATTTATCAAAATACTTCAATGTTCCCCCCCTTACAAACAAAGCAACCCCCACATTCATTTATTCTAAACAGTTGAGAATTTCATCATTCAAACAATCATTAATCTAAGCAGGGGATCCAAGTTACACACAAAAGGGAGATCACCAAATTCAAACAACCGCCTTCCTCACAAGGGAATTTAGTGTTCACTCATTCGCTCAGTTTGTGTCAGGCTATCAACAATTCACTCAATTTTCACTTTTAAGAACACTTCCCATAAATTTGATTTTCATCTCCAAATGATTCCCACAGAAAACATGCAAGCAACATCAAAAGGTCTTTTATGGGTTGTAATGGGGCCTGGCTAAGGGTAGGATATACAAAGGTACTAGGCTGAAGATCCGAGGAACTAAGAGAGCATGAAACACTTCAAAACATTGAAATTCCACTCAAGTTCCTTTTCTCATTCTTCTTTTTGCCTTGGGTGACTACAGCCTTGTTATTTCAACACTTTTTATTTTTATTGTTTTTCTTTTTTCTTTTTTCTTTTTTTATTATTTTTTTTCTTTTTTTTTTCATTTTTTTTCTACAAGCCTTTGGCTCCAACCTTTTTATTGTATTATTTTTTTCTCAATCCCAAACAACACATTACACCTTGCAGCCACCCCAAACTTAGTTTCTTGCAACCATTTTCTTGCTAAGATTCCATGCTCTCCTAATCCTAAGATCGGGTTAACATGGTTTTGCAGATTTTAGGCTCATAACATAAGGTTATCAAGAACAATAAGCTAATTAGGCTCAATGGGGCTAACTAGGGGACATGCATTAGGAATTGGTTATTTTTAGGCTAAGTAGTTATTTACAAAGAAAATGCCTAAATCATTTGAAGCAAACACATAATCATGCAAACCAAAAAGAGATTCAAGCAAATTCAGGAAAGTGCAACTTAAAAAGTGATTTTCACACAGTTAACAACATGTTGGAGGCTCAAAACCTCACCTGGACATTTTTTTTTGCAAATTGTTTGACAGAGATTCTATCCCTAGTGTGTGCTTCCTATCACCCCAAACTTATCATAAATCATGCCATCATAACAAAATCCCAAAGTTCAGTTTTCAATCACATGGGGATCATTTTTCAAAAAAAAAATTTCAAATCCTAGGGGGAAAACAGTCAACACTATCATGCAATCAATCTGTGCAAATATTAATCAAAACCAATAAACTTGCCAATACTAGACTTAACACAACTCCTGAGCTTCTCAAATTATTCAGGAGCTTTATTGAAAACAAGACAGTAATAAAGTAAGGAAAAGAAAATTAAAAGAGCAAGGTTCAGAAAAACTCATTGGAGGCGGTTCCACCGGGATCCTATTGCTTGTAACATAAGGCCCAAGTGATAGCCAAAGGGTGGGAGTTCATTCCATGCTTCCATAACTTGCAGCCTTGAATTGGGAGTGAGTGCTTGACAGTTACGGTGACTCCTTCCATTGCGGCGTACTTCTCACTCCCTTTTGGGTCAAAGATGACCGCTTTCTCAACAAAATCCTCCCAATAAAATTGGGGTTCAACCACTTGGACTGGCCATGGTGCAAAATCCAAAGGCTTAAACTCCATCACTGGTGGCTCCTCAGGGGGAGGTGGCAAACAGTTAGCTGGGGTTACTGGTGCTGCTTCAACTTCTGCATTTTCTTCATTCACTGCACTAACAAAGTTATCACCTGCTATACATGCAGAAATTTCAGCACACACCACACAAAGGTTAGTGCTAGTAGAGTCAGTACATATATCACAATAGACTGAATCAGTAAAATTATGAATGTCTGGAAATTCAGCAATTAGTTCATCCATCCCATTACTCTCAACACATGCATATGAGTTAATTGAATCATCTACTTCCAAAGGTTCTTCATCATCTGTTAAACCTGCAAAAATCTTAGCACACACCACACAAAGGTTAGTGTTAGTACAATCAGTAGACAGGGGACAATAAAATGAATCAGCAAGTGTCTGACTGTCTGGAGATTCAACACACAGTTCATCAACAGAAATATTATCAAAATCATCCTCCGAGGTATTGTCAGGAATAACTACTTGTGGATCTGTATGTTGTTCAAGGGGATGTGGAGTTAGCAGTGCAGCCGAGTTAGCGACAATCTGATCAATTTGAATGGCCAACTTCTGAGACTCAGCTTCTTGAATCCGTTTACTCTCCTCCATCCTCTGTTGAAATTAAAGATTGCTTGCTTCCATCATCTGTTGAAATTCAAGAGTTTGTTGTGCCATCCGTTGCATCATTTCTTCCAGACTGAGTTGGGCTAGTGTAGGGTCAGGCTGATATTGTAGCTCGCGTGTTGTTTGATTCACCAAAGATGCTATCTCATCCAAGACGCCCTGTCTTCCACTATATTGGCTAGAATACTCATTCATTCCAAACATACCAAAATCATTACTAAACTCATAACCTCCAACAAAATTAGGATAATTTGTGCGTGGTGGTGGTATACCAAAATCAGGATAATACATGCATGGTTGCTCATAATAAACATTAGGCACATAATTTTGCATATAATTATCCATGGGGCGTATTAAAATTCACAACCAGACAAGCAGACAAAACTAATTCAGCAAAGATTTTTTTTTATTTATTATTTTCTGCTAATAACACAACAAGAGTCCCCGGCAACGGCGCCAATTTTTGAACGCGCTGTCGCCACGCGCCAAAAAGAACGAGCGTTTACAAAAATAATGTAGATAGGGAAGCGACAACTCGGATGTCGTCTCTCAAGGACTCTTAGGTTGCTATTATTAACAGAAAATTAGTTTTGGGGGGTTTTGAGTAATTGAAATAAAATAAAGAAAACTAAACAAAACAAAGCAATGAAAACATAGCAATTTAAGAGATTAACAAATAAAATAAAGACGATCAACCCACTGTTCTCGGTTTCCCACTATCATTGGTTGATATAATCCCAAGCCCTAAGCAGATTCTAATCCCCTCCCGGTTGTAGCAACAATTTACAAGCGAAACCACTACTACAGATATATGTCCCTATTCCCGAATTAAGCAAACGGGGTGAAGCACTCATGAACTAAGTGAACATGATTGAACACACGCGAATTATGCAAACGCGATTATATATAGGAACATAACATCACCGAAACAAATCAATACAACACCATACACTCCTGAATTAAGCAAACAGAAACATATAGCATCATATTGAAAAGAGAAAAACAAATAAAATAGGAATTACATAACCTCCAGTGTAAATGGAAACCAATCACAGTAGATTAATCTAGGAGACTAGCTCTCCATTACAGAGGCAAACAATAAACTAAAGAGAAAACGAAAGACTAACTACTGACTAAAAACTAGCTAATTACTGGCCAAAACTAGCCAGCTTACTAGCTCTCCCTCAGTTCTGTCTAAAACTGATTTATATACAGAATCTGGAATCAGCGGACTCGCGAGGCGAACGCTGTCTCGCGAGGTGAATAATGCGAACAGTCTTCAGTGAGTGGCGAGCTCGCGAGGCGAGCTTATCTTCGCGAGGCGAAACTCTTCAAATTCCAAACTGCCACAGCCGTGACCTTTAACATGCATAAACCGTGCTGACTTTTGGTCTTCAGGGTTGGATTACTCGCGACGTGAGTCATGTTTCGCGGGGCGAGACAGAATGGTTGGCAATTTCTGGAACAGTCACCTTCTGGTTCGCGAGGCGAACATCCTTTAGCGTGGCGAGACACTCCAGAATTATTCCTTTTTATTAACCTGAAAACAGAAAATAGAATAAGTACTTTATTTGACTCTAAATCAACTAAATTAACTTAAAAATACTTTACAGACTCAAAATGCTGCTTAGAGACAATCTAGTCTAATTTGGGCGAAAATGATATAAAATTAGCACAAAGCCATGGTCTCTACTAGTTATAAAACCAGTCAACCAGAGGCTCATCACTTATTCATACAAACAACATCATAAAGGATGGATCTCAGTAGCCAAATATAGACTGTCAAAAGTACTACATCGGAGAGACCACTGTGGTCATCCCCACCTGTAGGAGGAGTATCCAGTGAGGACACTATTGCTCCCACTCCATCATCAGGAACAACCCCATCCTCTAAGGGATGATACTTAGGAGCCTCCCCCTCATCCTCCTGAGGGTCCTCCTCTATCTCCTCATCCATCTCCCGAACAAGAACGATCGGTGTTGGAGGCATAAGTGGTGCTGCTCCCTGTAAAGGCTGGACGTGCTGAAGATGATGCACCAAGTCCCCCTGTTCCACCAGAATCCCCAAGAGTAGCCACATGGGTGGTAGTGGAACCTCGACCATCCCAAAACTGTGTGTGCGCATCTGCGATCCAGCAGCCAAAGTACCCTCGTGGTACATGGCCGCCCCGTGTAGGTGGCACTATGCACTCCTGGGTTTATCACCCAGTGCCACCGCAATCATCTGCATCCTCAAAGGCCATGGATCTTATCCTGAGTAGGATAGATTCCCTGGTGGTTCATTCGAACTCATATATATATATATATATATATATATATATATATATATATATATATATATATATATATATATATATATATATATATATATATATATATATATAGGGGTGGCAAAATGATCCATTTGTCCACCATCCATCCAGTCCATCCATGAGAAAATCCATCAAATCCATCCATTTATAAAAAAATAATAGAAATTGATTGGATGGATTGGATTATTTTTTTAGTGGATGATTTATGATTCATCCAATATTTTTTAAAATCCATTGGACCAACAATAAAAAATGTAATGGATCAACTTTTATCCTTTCCAAAACCAATTTATTTTTTTCATATTTTTTTTTCACCAAATAAAAAAAATCTCCATTTGTAATAAAAAAAACACACTCCATCTTTCTTCCATTCCCTATTATTTTTTCTTCACTATTTTTTATTTTATTTATCTGTTTTTTTTTCTTTTTTTTGTTACATTAAGTATTAACTAATTAATTATTCTCAAGCACCAATTGTAGTCCACGTTATCACCTACGTTTTCTTTTTTTGTGGCCTTTTTTTGGCTGAGAAACTTTAAAAAAATTATTAACTAATTGAAAGCACAGAAAGTCGTAACAAGTTTCGTAAAACAATGTCATGGAACGTTGTGGCAAAACAACCTCTGTAAATGCACATAATCAATAACTCCCATATAATAATAGAAAAATGGTCGTGATACAAAATGGTCGTGAGATAGAGTGGAGAAAGAATAAAGATAGAGAGAGAGTAGGAAAAAAAGGAAGAAAGAGAAAGGGTAGAGAGAGGAAGAAAGAGGAGAGCGATGGTGAGATAGAAATAATATTTTAATTTTTTTACAAATTATTTTTTTTTTTAAAATATTTTATGGATGGATAAAAGAGATATAAAATTATTTAATTTCTTAAAATAAATTTTAGTGGATGGATTGGATATTCATCCATGAAAAGTTGTTAATGGATGAATCAGATGGATTTTATTTAATGGATCATGGATGGATTGGATTTTTTTTAATGAATTTTTAATGGATTATAATGGATTAATGGATTGTTTTTAATCCATCCGTTAAGATCCGAATAAAAATTTATCCGATCCATCCATTTGCCACCCTTATATATATATATATATATATATATATATATATATATATATATATATATATATATATATATAAATCACAGAAACAAACCCAACAAGAACAACGCAAAGGTGAGATACCGACAAATGAGTTTTATCACGATAACCACATGCGTGACACACAAAACAGCATATACATATATTTTGCACATTTTAAGAATGCTCAGAATAAACATACTAATCAACTAAATTCATACCCAACAATCATCGTCATTTATAAAAATGCATGACACTTCAATATTCATCATCTAACTTTGATAACTAATCTCTAGAGATCCCAACTTCTTTTCGATGAGCAGATCAGGCTCAATGGCACGTTGTTCAATAAAGGCTCAATATTCAACTTTCCATGTTACATTATCCAACACAAGGCACAATGATCACCTTTACATGATACATTGTCCATCAAGGTACAATGATCAACTTTGCATGACACCTTGTCCATCAAGGCACAATGTTCAACTCAGGCACGTTTGCCAAATAATGCATGTAAAACATTTATTCTCGTCGTTTTCTTTTTGTTCATTCTTTCCTTGTCGAAGCTCAAAAGCTCACGACCATTCTTAATTTAAACATTAAGCTTCTTTCATCCTCAACTTAGGGCACGAAGTCTGAATGCTCAATCACGAAGTCCTAGACCGATGCACCAGTCTTAGTTTTGTAGATTATAGAACACAAAAATCATGACATCATTTACAGAACACAAAGTCCACAACATCTTTTTCAGGACACTAAGTCCACAACATATAACACGGATCAAAGATCTACGTGTTTTTCTTACAGAACATTAGAATCTTGATGTCTCGGCTACTAGGTTCACTTTCCTTCTTTAACATCATTTTCGTTCTGTGAAACACAAATAAAAAAAAAAACCCGCCACTTATCTAAGTTTGTCGAAAATATTTTCCCTGAGTAAAAACTCTTTTGCAGAAAAATCTTTTCGATCCGTTTGAAATTCATTTATAAAACGTCAAATAGCAGAGAAATTCATTTTTCTCAAATTCTTTTTCATCTTAAAATATCTTTCCCGAAAACATCAAATTCTTGAAAAATAAATCATTCAAGCCCCATTTCCGTCCAAAGAAATGAAACTGTTTTCAAAAATCTTGCGTAAAATTCTTTTCTGAATTACTCGTTGTTCAGAATTAAAATCATTTATAAGTCAAAATTGACTCTTTTCTCTTACAAAAAGTTTTTCAACATAAAAATTAAGTTATTTTTGAATATTAGCATTCTATAATAACTCTTTATTTTATTTTAGAAATTATTTTGGAGAAATTAACGTAACTAAATTTTTTTCATGGTTTCGTCCTCATTATTGCTCATAGATCACTCTTTCACCGAAAAATCATTAAATAATATTATTTTCATCTTTTTCTTCAAATTCCACAAAATAAATTTACATTAATTTTCTTCTCAAGCTTTTCAAAGCTTTTACCTTTAATTTTAAATTGAGCACTGACCATTGTCAGGCTTCTCAATCAAACAACCAACATCAATAAATTCATACTTCATAGTAATAACAGACATCACAGTTATAACATACATCACAGTTATAACACACGTTCACAGATAAATAATAAAATCAGATAAAAACAACTACGTAAATTAAATGAAACCACCACAACAAAACTACGAATAATTATACTGACCACTCACAGACAGCATGTAGCTATCAAAACACCTCAAGTAAACTCCCCTTACCTCTGAAGTTTCGAATTTCCTCTGTAAATTTCTTCTCCAAATTTCTAATTCCTCCACGAAACTCAATACGACAACCAACAACTTATCCTTCACAACAAATCATAGCACAATTAACAAAATAAAACAATAAAATCTATCTAACTCACATAACTAGGATTCGACCATCATGATAGTTAATTAGGCTAGGGATTTCAAAATTTCTCAAGCTTTTGGATCAATGATCCTAGAGTATTAGGAAAACTAAAACAATTGTCATGAATCAAAATTTGGAACTAAAACCTTATAACACCTAGGGTTAGGGTTACGATCATCTTCAAAAAATTAGGCTAGGAAATTTATTTGATTTCAATCTCTTGGATTCAACAAGTATAGGTATTAGAGAGATTAAATCAAGTGTCAAATTTCAAAAGTTGAAACAAAACTCATTAACTCCCTCTAGCATAGGTTTTGACCAAAAATAGAAGAATAGGAAGGAAATTTCTTTTGCTTCTATGCTTTTAGATGATCAATATAGAAGTCATATAGAGTTCATTAATTGATCTCACATCAAAATGATTTTTCTATGATTTTCTAGAATTATTTGAAGAAAGACCCTAGAAATGGAAATAGTATGTTCTTGACAAGATTCAAATGAAATCAATGAAGATGAAGGCATCAATGATCATAGAGGTGAGAGTTTACCTCTTGAATGATGAAGAAATGAAGTGAAATGATCTAGGCAAGCTTTGTTCAACAATGGAAGTTTATGTGTTCTTAAGACTGCAAGTGTAGAAGATGAAGTGAAAAACGAAAAAAAGACTAAGTGTGGTGGGTGATGTAGGGCCGTGTAGTAGGAGGGGTAAATTGGTCCAAAACACTTTGGACAAGCTTGGAATTTCACATAAAGACCAAGGGCATTTTGGTCTTTTCCTTAAAGAGGTTAGAAGAAAATTTGGAACTCCATCATGACTTGCATTAAATGCTAGTCACATCGGTCAGTCAATCACTTCAGTCACTTCAGCTCCCTATCCGGCTCTATCGTTTACCCGACTTAAGTTTCTATCGCATTTCTTCGAAGATTTCGCCCGAATAAAATATATTATTTCATTTCCGCGCAAAAAATTTCAAAATAATGAAAGTTGTTGGAAACAAGATATAAAACCTAAGCATTTCATTATCGAGTTAAAATTAGGTTTTCCGATCAGTAAAATTTTACTGTCAGTGAAAAACAGACCGAATTTCGTCTGAATTGTCAACCCAAAATTTAACCGTAACTCTCTACGATAAAGTAGAGTATAAATATGATTTTAGTTTATCCAAAATCATTTTCTAGGTCTTAGAGGAAAAATATAAAATATATATTTATAGTTAATGTTATTGAAAAGCAGTAAAAATAATGGTGTTACATTACTCAATATTATTTTAGGTGCTTGAGTGTCATACCCTTGAACAATTAGATCCCGGACCTAAATTGAGAGGTCGGTCTCATGAGAAAATTGTGGTAAAAGGTTATTTCAGCCTAATCATTGCTCAACGAAGGGAAGTTAGGATCTCCGGAGATTATGAAAAAGTTAGTTGATCTTGAAGTGTCACGCATTTTAAAAACCACGATTGTTGTCGGGTATGAATCCGTTGTTTAAATATCATTGTTGTTATGCCTATGATATATATTGTTTATGTGTCGATGTTGTCATATGTTGTTGATTTGTGTGCCGCATATGTAGCTATCATGATAAAACTCATATGTCGACATCCCACCCTTGCAATATTTTTTCTGTCCTTGGTTTGGCCATTTTACCCTGTTACGTGGATATAGACATTGCTGAAGAGTTCCCTACTACGTTCGAGGACATCGAACCTGATCTTTGACTTGAAGAGGACTTGTGTAGAAGAGATGATTATATAGATCATTCTCGGTAGATGTTTTGTAAAGCAACTGACTTAGGATCTTGAGATGGTTTTTGTTTTGAAGATAGTGTGGAGGAATTGATATTGTCCGATGACTATGATAGTGCAGAGGATTCTTTGTACAAGCCAGGAGCATCATATTATGAGACTGAGTCCCCTAGGGAAGAAGAGGTTGATGAAGCATCATTTGAGGCCAATGGGTATGAATCTTACTCAGAGCATATGCATACCCCGGAGTCAACGGATGATGAGGGTTCTTCGAAACCTGCATTTCCTATTTTTAACCTGGAGTTGTTCAAAAATGCGGTGAAGGACTATAACATTGCTCTTGGACGACAATTTAAATGGAAAAAGAATGATACAAAGAGGGTTCGGGTGGTGTGTAAAGTTGAGGATTACAGCTAGCTTGTTTATTGTGCTCGGAATAGCAAGACCAACACGTACCAAGTCAAGACATTTGTCGAGGAACACACATGCTGCATGGTATTCCAGAACAAGGCAACTAGCTATGGTTGGGTGGCAAAGAAATTAGAAAAAAAGTTAATTAACCAACCAGGCCTTAGAAGGAGACAAGCCTTTGAGATCATGAAGGAGGACTTCTTGGTCCATTTAAATGACAAGAAACTATCAAAGGAATCGAAAAGGGCATGACTAGCTGTGGAGGGTTCAGAGAAGGATCAGTATGGTAGGTTGTGGGACTACATGGTTGAGGACCAATCCGGGATCAACTACCAAGATGGATGTCATTCCTTAACCTCAAGCTCCTCCACTGTTTCAGAGGATATATATTTGTTTGGAGGCATGCAAGGAAGGATTTAAAAGGGGTTGTAGGCCATTGATAGGCCTAGATGGCTGTTTCCTTAAAGGATATTATGGTGGGCAGCTCCTCTCGGCAGTTGGACAAGATGCAAACAACCAGTTCTATGTTATTGCGTATGCCATTGTAGACTCTGAGACAAAAGATAATTGGAGATGATTTCTACAACTTCTGGAAGCTGACCTTGGTGATCACATGACTTATGGGTGGAATTTCATTTATGACCAACAGAAGGTACACACTTATTGTTATTATTTTGGATCAGTTGATATCTCTATAAATTTGACTTCTATTTAATGTACTTGAAATTAATAGTTGTATATACGTGTAGTTGTGTATCATGTGGTTCATATAGTATGATTCTGTTGTCACATGTTACTGGTATTACTCAGAACATAAGTGTAGATATGTGTCTGTGTTGACATGGGTTGATGGGAACCAAAATGGGCCACGAAAAAAATTTCAAGGTGGTGTTGTTCTGTTGAATGATACTTATGTAAGTCATGGTGCATACATGTTACTGCATTGGTGCATACCTGTGCATACACACATTATTTGCATTTTGTAGGGACTAGATTGGGTCAGTAATGAAAATTTTAAGACTAAAAAGGGTCACTAACGAAAATTTAAAGGACTAATATGGGTCATGAAAACACAATTGAGGCTCTCTTTAACCTTTCATTTTGATGCATTAAGTTCACGAAAACACCACTAATGCAATGATGTTTTGTCATTTCCAGGATAGTCAAGAGTGGCATAATCCACCCCCACCCCCACAACCAGCTATCAGGCCACCACCCATCCGGCCACATGTTGCCATAACACCACCTGCAAAGCCTCTAGCTTTCACGGCTTCTTCCCCGGGGGCAGCCCAATCGATTCGCCCGCCAGCTCCACCAGTTAGACAGTACAGGCCACCAAGATTGGCTGCTGATGTTGAATTTGTCTCTACTGAAACTCTTGCAGCAGCAAGTGAATGAGTAGCATCTAGGATGTTTCGGTTCATGCCCACCCCTGGATATAGGCCCCCACCACCCCCACAACAGCAAGCAAAGAAGTAGCTTCTAGGATTGTAGTTTGTGTTATTTGAAAGTCTGGAACTTCATTTTTGCAATCCATATATTTGGCAACTATGCATTGGCTTTAGATGTTGGGTTGTAATTTTTGTTGGGTTTTGGGCTCCCTTCCTATGTGGAGAAAGGCCCAAATGTGTAAGCCCATTTTGTCTCACTTGTTTAAGTGGAGAGAGGTCAGATTAACGTTGAAGAGAGGTCTCATTTTAGTAAGAATATAGCAACCAACAAGAGAGAAGAGAGGAGAGAAAGCCAACCCGCATACCCACCAGACAGTCACCGTAAATTCACGACAGAGGATTCGTTCACCGTTGGATCGGGTTGAAATTTCTGCAGCAGGTTCATGACGTGGTTCTTCATTCTCACCGTTCGGATTTTCAAGTCGAGGTCTGAAGTGAGAGATATTGGCTTCGCACAGTAGCTCTATTTTTGGGGTAAATTTCATCTTCTTGTTTCTCATTTGTAAGCATCGGTGCTTGGTTATTTTGGTTGATTGTTAGCACGGTTTGTGCACTTGTTTGAGACTCTTTTGTACCCTTATTTGATCATAGTGAAGCTGTTTCTTTGGTCTGGACGAACCGTGGTTTTTACCGTTGCTTTAAGGGGTTTTCCACGTTAAAATCTGGGTGTTTCTTTTATGTTTGTGTTGTTCTATTTGCTGCCATATATTTGTTGTTGCTCCTCACAGATTCTTGCAAGTTTGGGGGGATTTATTTCCGCTGCATATTGCTTTGCTATTGTGTTACACTGTTGCATTGTTGTTCCCCCATCAGAGTGGCATCAGAGCTACTTGGCTTGGGGCATTTTGACTTTCTTGAATGATAGAGGAAAATACAAAGATGGTCTGTTTGAATGGCACTAATTATCATTTGTGGAAGGCCAAGATGAAGGATTTTCTCTTTGTGAAGAATACGCATCTTCCTTTTTTTGCTACTCAGAAGCCGGATGCCAAGTCGGATGAAGAATGGGATTTTGAACATCAACAGGTGTATGGTTTTATTCGGCAATTTGTAGAAGATAATGTTTATAATCACATTGCAAATGAGACACATGCAAAATCTTTGTGGGCAAAGATAGAGT
Source organism: Sophora flavescens (assembly GCA_030762895.1). Taxonomy (NCBI): domain Eukaryota; kingdom Viridiplantae; phylum Streptophyta; class Magnoliopsida; order Fabales; family Fabaceae; genus Sophora; species Sophora flavescens. Next base: position 35,014,862 of record CM061065.1, read on the forward strand.
CATTGTATGCCTCTAAATCAGGGAATAATAAATTGTACTTACTGAAGAGCTTCACTAGTTTGAGGTACAATGAGGGGACTTCCATTTTAGATCACATGAATGAATTTCAAGGGCTCCTTGATCAGATGTCAGGAATGGGTATCAAGTTTGATGATGAGCTTTTGGGACTATTTCTGTTGTTATTTCTACCAGAGTCTTGGGAGGGGTTTCTATCACAAGTTCAGCCCCTAATGGTGTTGTTTCTTTAGAAATGGCAAAGGGTGGTGTTCTTAATGAGGAGATGAGAAGGAAGGTACATGGTACTTCATCTCAGTCCGAGGTGCTTGTCACTGAAAATAGGGGGAGAAGTCATAGAAAAGAACTGAAGGGTGGTAGAGAGAAAAGCAGGAGCAAGTCCAAGTCTCGATACAAGAATGTGGAATGTCATTATTGTCACAAAACAGGGCACATACAGAATAATTGTTTTCTGTGGAAAAAGGAGAACAAAGACAAGAAGGGTAAGCAGAAAGAGGGGGATCGTGACGATGATGACCGTGTCACTACTACTGGTGATGATCTTGTTATTCTCCGTGACCATGAGTCGGTTAATCTTGTATCAGATGGGAGCATGTGGATAATTGATAGTGGTGCTACATTGCATGTTACACCGAGGATGGAGTTCTCCACATCTTATGCTTCAGGTGACTTTGGAGTGTTGAAGATGGGTAATGATGGTGTGTCTAAGGTGATTGGTGTTGGTGATGTTTCCTTGAAAACCAACATGGGAATGCAGTTGTTGCTTAAAGGAGTCAAACATGCTCCGGATGTCCGCTTTAATTTGATCTCTGTGCAATTGCTTGATGAGGGTGGTTATGATAATCACTTTGGTTCTGGAAAGTGGAAACTCAGCAAAGGTAACTTGGTTGTGGCTAAAGGGGAGAAAATTTCTAAACTGTATTGGACAAAAGCTTTGGTTGCTAAAGACAATGTGAATGCTGTGGATATGGAGGCATCTTTGTGGCACTTAAGGCTTAGTCATATCAGTGAAAAAGGGTTAAATTGCTTAGCTAAAAAGTATGTGCTTCCGGGATTGAAGAGTGTAGAGTTGGATAAGTGTTCTCATTGCATGGCTGCTAAACAGATTCTTGGTATAACAATCATGCGTGACAGAAAGGAGAAGAAGCTATGGCTATCACAAGAACACTATGTTAAAAGAGTGTTGCAGAGATTCCAAATGGAAAATGCCAAGGCGGTAGGCACTCCTCTTGCTACTCATTTCAAGCTGAGTGCTAAACAAAATCCTTCAAATGAAGCAGAGAAATTAGATATGGAACGGGTTCCTTATGCATCTGTTGTGGGTAGTTTGATGTGTGCAATGGTATATACAAGACCAGATATAGCACATGCTGTTGGTACAGTCAATAGATTTTTGTCTAACCCAGGTAGAGAGCATTGGAATGCCGTGAAATGGACTTTGAGATATCTTTGTGGTACCGCTGGTATGAAGCTTTGCTTTGGAGGTGATAAGCCTACTTTGGTGGGGTACTCAGACTCAGATATGGCTGGAGACATTGATTCCAGGAAGTCCACTTCGGGCTATATGATTATATTTGCAGGGGGAGCTGTGGCTTGACAGTCTAAGTTACAGAAGTGTGTAGCATTGTCCACTACTGAAGCAGAGTTCATTGCCATTACCGAAGCATGCAAGGAGTTGCTATGGTTGAAGAAATTCTTGTAGGAGCTTGATTTTGTTCAAGACAAATATTTGTTGTTTGTTGATAGTCAGAGTGCTATTCATCTTGGTAAGAATCCAACTTTTCATTCTAGGTCCAAACATATTGATGTGAGGTATCATTGGATACGTGATGCTTTGGATGCTAAGCTGTTGGAGTTGGCTAAAGTTCATACTGATGATAGTGGTGCTGATATGTTGACTAAAGCACTACCAAGAGGGAAATTTGAAACTTGTGATATCGCCGGTTTGGCGGTTATCTCCATATAGTTGTGAGGGGGAGATTTGTTGGGTTTTCGGCTCCCTTCCTATGTGGAGAAAGGCCCAAATGTATAAGACCATTTTGTCTCACTTGTTTAAGTGGAGAGAGGTCAGATTAGGGTTGAAGAGAGGTCTCATTTTAGTAAGAATATAGCAGCCAACAAGAGAGAAGAGAGGAGAGAAAGCCAACCCGTATACCCACCAGACAGTCACCGTAAAATCGCGACAGAGGATTCGTTCACCGTTGGATCGGGCTGAAATTTTTGTAGCAGGTTCAGGACGCGTGGTTATTCATTCTAACCGTTCGTATTTTCAAGTCGAGGTCTGAAGTGAGAGATATTGGCTTCGTACAGTAGCTCTATTTTTAGGGTAAATTTCATCTTCTTGTTTCTCATTTGTAAGCATTGGTGCTTGGTTGTTTTGGTTGATTGTTAGCACGGTTTGTGCACTGGTTGGAGACTCTTTTTTACCCTTATTTGATCATAGTGGAGCTATTTCTTTGGTCTGGACGACCCGTGGTTTTTACCCTTGCTTTAAAGGGTTTTCCACGTTAAAATCTTGGTGTCTCTTTTATGTTTGTGTTGTTCTATTTATTGCCATATATTTGTTGTTGCTCCTCATAGATTCTTGCAAGTTTGGGGGGATTTATTTCCGCTGCGTATTGCTTTGTTATTGTGTTACACTGTTGCATTGTTGTTCCCCCATCAATTTTTGGTCTTTTTTTGGAAGTCCGGAACTTCAATATTGTCTACATCTTGGATTGGAATCCATGTAATTGGAACCTATGCATTAGTTATGTATTTGACATTGCAACCTCCAGTTTTTGATATGCTAATACAAGTTGGATTTTTCTAATGTAGCTAACCACTAGTCTTTTGTTTTGATATGATATAGATAGAAAGGTTATCAGATGGCCTTGTTTTCAGTTACTTTAAATCTTCTTATACATGTTTTGCTTCTTATATGTTTAACCAAAGAAGCTTTAATGTGGTACATGTTAAGATTTACTCAGGCAGCCATATGTGAACTTCAAACAATATGCATATTATATCACGGTCAACGAAATTCATGGAAGAGCATTGTTCTATTGGTTCTTTAATTAGTATTCCCTGTCATATATCAATGATTGATTAATTAACTTATCTCTACAAAATTCTTTACCAAAAAGAAATAGTCTACAACCAAATTTTCATTCAAGCCAACATTTAATTCAGCACATCTCATAACATACAACATAATTGGCTATAACCAAAATACATAACCTAAACCATCTTGGTGAAATACATGATTTACTAGATCTCTCCCTATTTCCAAATACAAAGACCAATAACTATAGCCATAAGGACAACCCCAAACACCCCAACACAACATTTCATAACTTCTTTCATCTTCATTTTCATTTCATTCATATGATTTCTCATGAGTTCCAATCCCTCTCCATGAGTTCCATATCCCTCTCCAATTGTGATATTTTGCCTTCTTCAATCTCTAACATTGTCGTCATTTCCTTTTCATATTCATCAACCCACTTGAAAAAGTTGCAATAACGTCTCTTCTCCTGCAACAAATGAAATTAAATGAAACAACTCAGAGTAGGGACACCATAAAATCAAAGGAAGATTTCAAATGGTGGGATTTTGAACCTTAAAATAGGGACAACCATAAAATGCTCTATCCAGGTTCCTTTTCGTCTTTGAGATGTAGGTAATAGCTTCTATCTTACAGAAACATCTTGGTGGAGGAAACTTTCCATGGGTAGCAACACTTGCAACACTCTCATTCCCACTCCAACTCACCTGGCGCTTGGAGGAGACGAAATGAGAACTGTCTGACCCACCAAGGCTCTTCATCTTCTCAAAGACAACAACTTAGAGCAAAATAATGGCTGAATCAACCTTCACCCTGCGAATCTGGAAATCAATAGAGGTAGCAATGAAGTTAGGGTTTCAATATTTGGGGAAGAAGATGACATATAAGGACCCGTTGGTTTTTAACACACATATTTTTTTTTTTAATTTTAATTAAATGCCTATTAGTTGGGTTTTTTTAAATCAATTCCTAGCTAGAAAATATCAACATGACACCTTGGCAGAAAATGTGACACATCACACATTTAACAGTGGTCAACACAGTTTGACTAACGGATGGACTAAAAGGTCTCACAGAATGAAATTTGGGGGACTAACTGAAGAGTTTTTTTTTTCAGGGACTAAAAAGGGATTCGCAAAAATTTTCAGGGACTAAAAAGGGTATTTACTCAAAAATATTTTAAGAATTCATGTAAAACCCCTCAAAATATTTTAAGAATCTCAATTCAAGAATTGAGAACCATAAAATTCTAATATTTCATGATAGACAAAATTACTTGTAGAAACTCTAAATTAATTGTAGCATGAAATGATGATAAAAGGTTGTTTTTACTCACGCTATAGGTATTACTGGCACTTCTCTAAAAATATCTACCTTATTAGGAAACAAGAGTATGTATCGATCCTTGAGCTCCTTCAACTACGCATTTACTACAGGAAACAACAAATACAATAAGGGTCAACATCGAAGGATCTATCGACATTGGTTGTAAAGAGGCAACAAAAAAAATAGTTCTACCAGAGTACTTTATGACAACAAGTCTAGACAACCATCAGTCCTTACCAATAATAGCATCCAACTCATACAAAGATAACAAATAAGATCAATGACATAAGGCACGTCCCGATGCACAAGAAAACGATTTAAGCAAGCACTGGAAGTAATAAGATTATCTCCTATACAAGTAGAGAAACATTAATAAAAGGACAAATGAAAGATAGGTAACTTCAAATTTCACACATGAAGGATATATCAAAGAATGTGCTGCTCCTGAATCAAACATTATAGTAACTTTTTCTCCTATACTAGATAAAGAAACTCTGTCTCCTTCCGACTTAAGCTGCCTCTGAATGATGGTGGATCATTCCTCTTGAATATGAAAAGTCCCACGTGCTAAGGGTTCTAGGTTGCCACCACTCCATCAGTGATTGGTCGCTCCATTCCCCTTCAGTTGACGAAGAGTCTTCGTATGCCCTTGCATAGACCTGGCCATACAATCCAAAGCTGCTGCAAGTACAAAATTCGTCCATCGCCTATCAGTCACCATAAATCTGCTAACTACTAATGAAATACTGATTTGATCAGGTCCAATATCCCAACGAATAGCATGCAGTATTTATAACTCTAACAAGCATCCTATGTGCCCAAGTTTTGTTTTATAAAAAGGCCACTACCACAGTCCGATTTTGAATCGAACTGCTCCGATACCATTTGTAACATTATTGACTGCTCTACAGGTTGACGACTGTTCCCACAAACCAACACAAGTCTTTTCAGTGTGCTTTGTCCTCACTCATACGCTTCTTGGGAAAACTTCCCAGGAGGTCACCCATCGAGAAAATTGCTCCAATCCAAGCACGCTTAATTGCGGAGTTCTTAAGTGATGGGCTTCCGAAAAGAAGATGTATCTTGTTAGTATAGGTAGTACCAATTAATTTCCTTAAGTCATCCTTAACTGTACAGACTCATACCTGTACAGTCTCAGAATCCCTCAACTTATGTAGTCCCATACCTACATAATCTCAAGATCCCTCTCATTCGGGTTTGTAATCGATTCATTCATGTGTCCATCCGCCTAGAAGTCTGTCAGGAGCTGCTCCTTGTCCCTGCTCTCTTTGTATCAACGACTTCTCCCCGCCCTCGTCAGCACTCGGGTGTTATATGTCCACTAGCTTCTGCCTGGTTCGTCCCCGAATCACACCGTATTGTGAGAGGTGCCGCTCTAATACCATTTGCGCTTTTGTTACTGCCCAATTCCTTGCTTGCACTCTTTTAACCATTAAACAAATCTAACAAATTCTTATACTAACTATTCTCTACACTAAACCTCATAATAACTTAATATTTTTATTAAAACAATTATATTAGGATTTTGGGATGTTATAAGCGGTGATGTTTTCCGACAAGCAGCGACTGAAACCTAACATCGTTAGTGCAAAACTAATGGAAGGGATCAAAATAGGCTAACATTTATAAGCTGGGGGACCAAAACGGAACAAAAAAATAAATGAAAGACCAAAATGCAACCTAAAATAAAGAAAAAGGACCAAAAGAGTAATTTAACCTATTTATTAATGAAACTAATAATTAGTTACCTTCCCAAACTTATTATCTCGCCCAAGATAAGTGAATAGGAGAAGGTTATCATAAGCAGAGCCATAAAACTTTTCCTAGAACCATTGATGGATGCTATGTTGCCAACCTAGAAATTTTGAAAAACTTGTATAATTATATAAAGTGTAGGAGTTCCTGAAATTAAATGCATGATATATTACAAGGCCAAAGCATGACAAACTAATAACAATTTTTGGAAAGAAATGAAGCATTTCCAAAGAGAAAATCACCTGTCTAGCTGATGAGGTACCAACCCAAGATATTTGGCCCTCTTGTTGACCTATCATCTTACCCCTTGATGAAAGACCTCATAAAATACAGAGTAACATTAGGTCACATGAAACTTACTGCCATGTGAAAAGGGGTAGAAACGGTCAAAAACATATCATTACCATTCAGTTTAAAAATATGAGTGTAACCATGTAAAATTCACATGTTTGAAAGATTAAGGAGCAAAAAATAAAACCTAGTCCCAAATTCAACAAAACCATATCCTTTGCCAACATGAATTTTGACAGATAGAAATCTCCAAATTGCATAAAGGTTTGCTTCAGCTTCTCAGCAGTGACATTAAGATCCAAATTACCAATAAAAATCTGCAATGAAATGGATGTAATGTAAGAGTACCACAAAAACCTGAAATGACAAAAATTGTAAGTGTATAACAAAAATAAATCTGTTGTGAAGAGAAAGGTATTGATATGTTCCCCATTGGAGGAGAGAATAGGATTCCTGCAAACTTTAAATTTGTATTAACACCATTGCATAGCTACCTAGCCTAGTTCCTTTCAAGTTGCAGCAACTTGCCTACATTACATCAAACTATACATTGTAACCTATCATCATTATTCTTAAATTTCAAAACCTCTTGGTTTGTTATTTTGTTAAGAAACAACTTTTTCTTAATTAATATTTCAACAAGAATTATTAAGCCTAAACAAAAATTCAAAGTTCTAAATTAAGAAAGTATGATCCAGAATATTCAAAAGCTTCATCAAAATGTAATCATTCATCATCAATTACCAATTCTATTTTCGAAATGACTAAATCCAATGCATTATGCTATTAAATCATAAAGCCTAGCAAAAAATTTTAAAAAATAAAATAAAAAGAAAGAAGAAGCTAACTACGATTGCTTGCAGTTCCAAAATCAATTCCTGAACATTGAAAACGCATAACCGATCATCAAACAAAAAAACGAAACTAAAGAAAAATCAAATCAAGGGAAAGAACATGAAGAAGAAGAAGAAAATACGAAGAATGAATCAAAATGGAGTAAATGATAAAAAAGAAAGAGAGAACCTGCCAAACAAATTCGATGGTAAAGGCCATAGCAGAAGCAGGTGGAGACGGCAAGAACAAAGAGAAATGGATTGAGATTCTAGGATTCAAAAAATCAAAGATTTAGAGAATACGAGTGAAAAAGAGGTAAACAAGGGTGTTTGCAAAAGTGCGTTTGTGAAATTTGGGAGTGTTCAGAGTGAAGTTTGGGAGAGTGGATTTAGAGAAAATGGAGGGCGAAGACATCTAAGACAGAGAGAATTAGTTAGTGAAAAAAATAGGAAAAAATGTTAACCTGTTTTACCAGTTTTGGTAACATTTTGTCTAATAAATGTTATAAAAATATTTTATTATTGCTAATTGGTAATATTTAAATAGGTGTTACGTTGTAAATGTTGATAAAGGCACAAAATGTAACAGTGATCCTTTACTACACTTTCCCTCCTACCCCTGATCCAAGACCCTTCCACCCTCTTCTTCCTGAATATAAATATGAGCTTGAAACTGTTGTTAAACCGTGACATCTTCCTATTCCCTATGAAGGCAATGGTCCCCTTCCTTCCAAACTCTTCAACACTGATGGACCTCTTCTAATCCATCTACCCCAGGAGAATTTTCCACCAAGAAAAATCTACCTAAACCTTATCAAAATGAAACCATTTACCCCCAACACAGATAGTGTTGATAGGAATATTATACCTGATTGTAGGACTGTTCCTTCAAAAAGAGATCACAAGGATGTGGAGTATAGAAGGTCCAGAACCTATGGATACAAAAGATTCATTATCTCTCGAGTTGTCAAATGGAGACAATTTGTACATCATTTCACTTACATCATGCTAGCTGACTATGGAGACTGTTGCGACCGTTCCGTCCGGGTACCGCGAAAAGATTGTAAAAATAAGGGAGTCGTCACCAATATTTTATTTGGGAAAAACATTGGGAAAATCATTTATTTTAAGGAAACTGGTCTTTTAAAAAGAGAGATATTTGAGTTCGGGAGTCGGTTACGAGTAGGGAAGGTGTTAGCACCCTACATCGCCCGTTTAAAAATTGTACCTCAAGTTAATTATGCAAAATTTTTAATAACTTTATAAATATCTATTTTACCCCACTTTGAAACTAAAATAAAAATAAGATGAACAAAATAAAAGAGAAAATAAAATTTTGGCTTGACAGAATGATTGATTCTGCTCCTACGTATTCCCGGGTGCGATGGGAAACTTAAAGCCACGTAGTTCTTATAGAAAAAAGTTTGTTTGATTGATTGATTTTATTTTTTGGAAAAGATTTGATTTTTTTAATTTTTTTATGTTAAAAAACATATTTTATTTTAAGATAAATTCACTATTGCACAGGGTCCAAGATAGCAGCGCTATACGATAAACCCTTACAATGCATACGACACTTGAGGATGAAAAATCATACATCAACGTCGTAGATTGTTGCGTGAATTCAAATAAATTTTTATTTTATGAAATTCAATAAAATTTTGTTAAAAAAGAGCAAATTGAAAACATTTATTATTTTATACAAAAAGGAATTCTCCCTTGCACAGGGTTAAAGATAAGCGAAATTTATCGATGAACCCTGATTAATTCATATGACACTTGAGGATGAAAATTCATACATCAACGTCATAGATTGTTGAGTGAATTAATAAAGGTTTTTATTTATTAAAATTTTATTAGAGATACTTAAAAGTATTCATTCATTTATTTATTTTTTAAAAAAAAACTTTGTCAAAATAGAACATAAAAATCATTTTTATTTCTAAAATGAGAGAACTCACTCTTGCACAGGGTTAAAGATAGTGAAACTATACGATAAACCCTTACAATTTTTACAACACTCGAGGACGAAAAATCGTATATCAACGTTGTAAATTGTTGCGTGAATTCAAACAAGTCAATTTAGTTTCAAAATATTTTTAGGAGATTTTTATTTGGAACAAGGAATCAACAACAAAAAAAAAACACATCTTAAGCCCAAAGCACAAATCATATAAAATAAAATTTAGATTCAGGCCTGACTGAAAAGGAGCCCAACATATTTATTCTTTTTGACACAGACCACTCATATTAAAAGCTTGGCCCAAAAACTCATATACTAACCCTAGGTACACTAAGCCCACCAGTTAACACAAATCAATAATTAAAACAAAAATAAAACAAAAATCAGACCCAAATTATATAATAACAAATAAAACAAAAAAAAAACATAAGAGAAGCCTCTGCTTCTTTCTATTGTTACCAGTCTGAGCAAAAGAGGGAACAAGGACGGTTGAGCAAGGGAGTTGGACGGCAAGGACTGGCGGCGCGACAGTGGTAAGGCAGGAGGCACGAATCGGTGGTGTGCGGTGGTGGTACGCGAGTGATACGCTCGAGGTAGCGGAGGTGGCGATGCTATGAGCAGATCTGCGTTTGGATTCATAGTGGACGACGTGGCGGTGCGAGGCGTAGGCATGAACGATGGCACGTGGTGGTGGTTGTTGCGAAGCTGGTGGTCCGTGATCGTGGCGGCGAGGCAGAGAATAACGACGTGGTGGTGAGTGCGGTGCTGGCAGATCTGTGTGCGGTGGCAAGCGGTGGTGACGGCGGACTCACAAATGTCACTGGAAGCTTAAGTTCATGGTGGTAAGAGGGTGGTTCTGAGTTTGTTCATGGGTTAAGGTTGGTTCAAATTTTTGTTGTTACTGAAAGTGGTGTTGTTGGGAGGAAGATGAAGATGATAGGTATGGGTGGCTTAGGAATTAGGATGGAGGTTAGGGATAAGTTCTATGGAGAATGAAACATTCATACTCTGGTGACTTTTTCTGATTTTTTTCCCCTCCTGCTCTAAGAATTTTCCCCCTTTTAAATCCTCTTTGCTTGCAAGAATCCAAAAACAGAACCCAAGGTTGTTCATTGGAGAGTCATTTTCAGACTTCCATTCTCATTGATTTTGTATCTGTTATGTCTTGTATGTGCTGCCACTTTCCTTTGTTTATGTAGAGTGACTTTTCTCTTGATTCAGGTTTGACCATGCTTCAAGGATAGCAGCATTACATGTTCCCATTTTTTTTCTTTCTGATGCTTAAAATTTGAAACCATTTTTGTTGCCAATGCCTAAGTCTGCCATTGCTTTCTTTGCTTTGGAGATGTATTAGAAACTTGAAACTTTGGCTTTTTCCTCTTGGCTCTGTATGCTGAACGTTCTTCTTGCTTTCAGTTTTTTCTATATTTTTATTATTTTTCTATTTTTTATTATTTAATTTAAAAAAAAAAAAAGAAGCCAGCTCTTTTATTTATTTGAGATGAGATGATGTAAGTCAGTTGGGTTAAAAGAACATGGGCTAAGAATATGGATCTCTATTTTTGCAAAGTCATTTATTTATTTATTTTAATAATAATTTTTTTTCAAAACATTAATTAAAAGGACACCCAGACAAAATTAGGTGTTCACAACTGCCCTTCTTTCCTTGTTTCTTATTAGATAATAGGTATAATCGTAGTTAATCTATTATCGTTATAAGAAACGAGTAAAGATATGAACTCCAATTTTGTTCGGGGTACACTGAGTAGCAAAAAGACATGTGACTACAAAGCCATTTCCAGTAAAGAATTAGTCGGTTGGATTGCCCACTGAGGTTTACACGTTAAAAGCTTGCAGGGTGGATTTCCTGCTGAGCTTAAAAACAAAGATAAAGAGCTTACGGGGTGTATTGCCCGTCAGAAACTGAACAGAATGATAAAAGATCTTACGGGATAGATTGCCCTTCAGAAGCTCGAACAGAAAGATAAAAAGAGCTTACGGGGTCGATTGCCCGCCAGAAGCTCGAACAGAAAGATAAAAAAGCTTACGGGGTGGATTGCCCGTCAGAAGATTGAACAGAAAGATAAAAAAGAGTTTACGGGGTGGATTTCCCGTCAGAAGCTCGAACAGAAAGATAAAGAGCTTACGGGGTGGATTGTCTGTCAGAAGATCGAACTGAAAGATAAAAAAGAGCTCGCGGGGTGGATTGCCCGTGAGAAGTTCGCACAGAAAGATAAAAAAAGAGCTTACGGGGTGGATTGCCCATTAGAAGCTCGAATAGAAAGATAAAAGAGCCTACGGGGTGGATTGCCCGTCAGGAAAAAACTTACGGGGTGGATTGCCAGTCAGAAACTCGAACAGAAAGATAAATGAGCTTGCGGGGTGGATTGTCAGTCAGAAACTCGAACAGAAACATAAATGAGCTTAAGGGGTGGATTGCCTGTGAGAAGATCGAACAGAAAGATAAAAAAGAGCTTACGGGGTGGATTACCCGTCAGAAGCTCGAGCTGAAAGATAAATGAGCTTACGGGGTGGATTGCCCATCAGAAACTCGAACAGAAAGATAAAAGACCTTACGGGGTGGGTTGCTCGTCAGAAGCTCGAACAGAGAGATAAAGAGCTCACGGGGTGGATTATCCGTTAAAAGCTCGAACAGAAAGATAAATGAGCCTACGGGGTGGATTTCCCGTCAGAAGCTCGGACAAAAATGTGAAAGAGCTTATGGGGTGGATTGCCCTTCAGAAGCTCGGACAGAAAGATAAAGAGCTTATGGGGTGGATTATCCGTCAGAAGCTCGAACAAAAAGATAAATGAGCCTACGAGGTGGATTTCCTGTCAGAAGCTCGGACAAAAAGTTAAAAGAGCTTATGGGGTGGATTGCCCTTCAGAAGCTCGGATAGAAAGATATAGGGCTTGTGGTGCTATATAAACAAATGCAATGCATGAATGTTGGTTTTGCTCATATGACGGTATGATATTACAAATACTCAAATAACTAAACTTTCAATTCACACAATGAATGCTATTGATAAAACCCTTATTAATTTTGGGCACGATGCAAGAGATTCTTGATGAGAAATTATTTCTTCTTTGCCATTTTTCATTGTTGGATCCTTGTCCCCTTAAAAACGTCAATCACAGTCAGTCTTGAGGATGAACTAAAAGAAGGCCCATCTCATCGAGGAAAGATATCTTGCACTCTTGTTTTCTGATGGTAAACGTCTTTGATGATAATTATCCCAGTGGATGATCTTTACTATTCTTTTATTTTTCTCTAGTGCCCTTCATCAGGGAACCATCATGCCCCTATGACCTTTTGAGGCTTTCCAAGGAATTCTAACAACTTAAAAACACCAATACTTGTTTCACATTTCAGTATAGACTTATCATGATGGATGCATTCAATTGACAAAAGTAAAACAGAAGGACAAGGGTAAACAACAAAATTGGAAGTCATTGTCATTATATCAGGATCGAAAAGTTGTACAAGGCAGATATTACAATGGAATATGGAATTGCAAAACGTTATGAAGTAGAATCGCATCTCTTCAAGTGACATCTCTCTCAATAACTAGTGTTAGTATCCCTCATACAGTCTTGGCTTCTTATCAATTGGCTTCAGGCAATGTTGTTTGTCCAGTCTTCATGAATCATAGACACTCATTGCCCCAGTTTATCAGCTCGACGACACTTCCTTTGTTATGTTTTCTTCTTTTAACCCTAGCTTTTGCCTAGATCGTCTTTTCAGGTTTTCAGTCTAGCGGGTTGCTCTAACTTTTGCCTAGATCGTCTTTTCAGATTTTCAGTCTAGCGAGCCCCCTTTTTTTCTTTTTCTTTTTCTTTTTTTTCCTTTGTTTGAAAATGCGTTCAAGCATAGTACTTTTTTACTGCATCTGAGTTTACAGGGAGTGGTAGATCTTCCCCATCCATCTTGGTGAGAATTAAAGCTCCTCCAGAGAAGGCCTTTTTCACAACGTAAGGTCCTTCGTAGTTCGGAGTCCACTTCCCTCGGTGATCCTTTTGGATTGGTAGAATCTTTTTAAGCACTAGGTTACCCTCCCGGAACTATCGTGGGCGTACCTTCTTCTCATAAGCTTTTATCAATCTTCTATGGTATAATTGACCATGACACAATGCCGCCAATCTCTTCCCTTCAATGAGGTTCAATTGATCGAATCGATCCTGAACCCACTCAGCTCCTTCCAATTCTGCCTCTCTCAGTACCCTTAATGAGGGGATTTCTACTTCAATCGGGAGTACTGCCTCCATCCCTTAAACTAAAGAATACGGAGTTGCCCCAATCGAGGTACGAATAGAGGTGCGATAGCGGTGCAAAGTGAAAGGTAACATCTCGCGCCAGTCCTTATATGTCACAACAATCTTTTGAACAATCTTCTTGATATTCTTATTAGCTGCCTCGACCGCTCCGTTCATCTTTGGGCGGTATCGGGAGGAAGTGTGATGCTTTATCTTGAAGCTTTCGCACATCTCCTTCATCATCTTGTTGTTCAAGTTGGTCGCATTGTCAGTGATAATCTCACTCGGCAACCCATAACGTCAAATTAACTCTCTTTCGACAAACTTGATCACGACGTTCCTGTTCACATTGGCATATGATGCAGCCTCCACCCACTTTGTGAAATAATCAATGGCAACCAGAATGAAGTGGTGCCCATTTGAAGCTTTTGGTTCGATTGGTACGATAACATCCATTCCCTACATTGAGAATGGCTAGGGTGCCGAAGTGACATTCAGGGGAGCCGACGGTGCATGAACCTTATCAGCATATGTCTGGCATTTATGGCACCTCTTCGCATAATTAAAGCAATCAGCCTTCATTGTCAACCAGTAATGGCCCGTCCTCAAGATTTTTCTTGCCATTGTGTGACCATTCGCGTGAGTCCCAAACGACCCTTCATGTACATCCTCAATTATCTGTTTAGCCTCTTTTGCATCAACACATCTTAACAGTACCATATCATGATTCCTTTTGTAGAGAATACCCTTATCTAAATTAAAACCCATCGCAAGTCTTCTTAGGGTTCTTTTGTCATTTTCTGAAGCATCTGGGGGGTATTCCTTTCTTTGCAAGAAATGTTTGATGTCATGGTACCACGGCTCTTGATCGGGCTCTTCCTCTACCACTTGACAATATGCAGGATGATCACGACTTTCCATTTTGATGAGTGACAGATTTATTTCATCACTCACTTTAAACATCGAGGACAGGGTAGACAGTGCATCGACTAATTGGTTATCCTCGCGAGGAATATGATGAAATGTGACTTCGTCAAATTGCTCGATCAAACCTTTGATGTAATCACGGTACAGGATTAACTTGGCATCTCGGGTTTCCCATTCCCCTTTTAGCTGGTGGATGACTAATGCAGAGTCTTCATATACCTCCAATATCCTAGTACACAAGCTTCGCATTCGGTTATATTGTTTGTACATTCGAAGCAGAGCCTCGCAATGATAGGGAAATAATAATTTTCTGATGAGATTAAGATTGCCCCGATTCCGTGTCCCAATGCACTAGAAGCTCCATCAAATAACAAGGTCCACTTTTCTTTTCCCGGTGATTGCTCGCGATCAAACAAAGCCATTATATCTTCATCTGAGAAATCACATTGCATCGATCCATAATCTTCTACTGGCTGATTGGCTAGATATTCTACAAGAGCGCTACCTTTTACTGCTTTCTGGGTGACATAGACTATGTCGTATTCTGATAGCAGGACTTGCCAACGAGCAATTCTTCCAGTCAGAGCAGGCTTATCAAAGATATACTTGATTGGATCCATTTTGGACACCAACCAGGTAGTATAACACAACATGTAATGCCTCAAACGGCGAGCCGCCCATGCCAAATCATAGCAAGTGCGTTCTAGCAGTGAGTAGTTGGCTTCCCAACTGGTGAACTTCTTACTTAGAAAATAGATGGCATGTTCCTTTCTTCCCGACTCATCGTGCTGCCCCAGTACACAACCCATAGATTCATCTAGCACAGTCAAATACATGATGAGAGGTCTTCCTGGCACCGGGGGAACCAAGACTGGAGGCTCTTGTAGGTACTGTTTGATCTTTTCAAAAGCTTTTTGACAATCTTCACTCCATGTTACTGCCTGATTTTTGCACAGCAGTTTAAAGATTGGTTCACATGTCACTGTTAATTGGGAGATGAACCTGGCAATGTAGTTCAATCTTCCTAAAAACCCACGAACTTCTTTCTCTGTTCGAGGTGCTGGCATATCGATGATTGCACGAACTTTTTCAGGATCAACCTCTATTCCTCTTTGACTAACTATGAAGCCCAGAAGCTTACCCGATTTCACCCCAAAAGTGCATTTGGCCGGATTCAGTCGGAGCTTAAACTTCCTTAACCGCTCAAAAAGTTTCTGCAGATTATCAACATGATCATTTTCGGATCTGGACTTGACGATCATATCATCTACATAAACTTCTATCTCCTTGTGCATCATGTCATGGAACAAAGCCACCATAGCTCGCTGATATGTTGCTCCAGCATTTTTCAAGCCAAAGGGCATACCCTTGTAGCAAAAGGTTCCCCATAAAGTAAGAAATGTGGTCTTCTCCATATCTTCGGGAGCCATCTTGATCTGATTATATCGAGAGAATCCATCCATGAAAGAGAATAATGCATGTTGAGCAGTATTGTCTACAAGAACATCAATGTGTGGCAGAGGAAAGTCATCTTTTGGGCTACCTCTATTCAGATCTCGATAGTCCACACACATCCGAACCTTTCCATCTTTCTTAGGAACAGGAACAATATTGGCAACCCATTGAGGGTGAGACACCCCGTTGTGCCCCATTGTATTATTAGATTAAAACCTCATTATTTAATTTCTTAATCGCTCACTTAATGTGAAAATACGTAAAAATTATAACTTAAGTTAATAAACATATAACTTAAACATCACACTATAGTTATAAATACACACATAAGTCTTTTACACATATTTCAAACTACTGTTGAGGGTATTCTCTCAGTAGGATCCCTCACAGGAATACTTAAACCAAAATATTAAACTTAGCGGAAAATATAAAAAAACGTCTCATGAGACGCACTGGCCATAGACTAACTGGACCCTAATCACCATGGGTCACGACTCGACCTCCGACTTCCGGTTCATAGGGAGTTCCATTCAACCTCTCTTCGTTCAGCTCAGTCACGGGGTCTTCAAGTACGATCCCATAGAATATAAAATAAAACATACAGACGGAAAAGGGTTAAGAAACAGTTCTATCATCAAAAACCGGAAAAGAGTATATCATACAATAAATGTCAGAGACAAGCAACACACATAACTAACAAATCATACTCAAATTATGATATTGTCCTCTACCCTCTGCTCATGTAGTGATCTAAACACTTATACTATCATAACTGTCTCTATTCCTTTCACATTCGTTAGTAGTCCATGGCAGTCTGATACAAAGAACTCAGTATAGTACACTTCTATCTTTTGATAGGATAAAACTCGGCATAGTGCACTTCTATCTTTCGATAAGATAGGATCTGGTATAGTTCTCTTCTATCTTTTGATAGGATAGAATTCAGTTTAGTGCTCTTCTATCTTTTGATATGTTAGAACTCGATATGGTGCACTTCTATCTTTTGATAGGATAAATCAGATCAACGCGTCATGGACTGAAAAAGTATTTGCATCAAAGCCTTTATATGAATCTCACTATCACGAATCAATAACCACCTTGTACCTCAAGCTCCCATCATGATCTCAACTCGCATTCTATGTCACATCTCATCCATTAGATAACTTAATTAAGCTAGTGATGCGTGATTTTTAGAATAAAGGCAAGTGCACCTCGTCGCAAACAAGTAATACGGTGGTAAGACCGGTTATCGT
Organism: Sophora flavescens; assembly: GCA_030762895.1. NCBI lineage: Eukaryota > Viridiplantae > Streptophyta > Magnoliopsida > Fabales > Fabaceae > Sophora > Sophora flavescens. The sequence goes on from CM061065.1 coordinate 35,032,004, forward strand.
ATCCACAGGAATCGGTTGTCAATTACCAATTCACAAACTCAACAACTATCTAGACTAAACTGAAGTATGAGAGATTAAAACAGAAAATAAAGAAATAAAATATTTTTGGTCTTTTGGGAATTTTATCGAACACTTGGTATGCAAACAGAGATGTGGCTAAGATTGTTAGGGTTAGACTACACTAATCCTCCCTTAATTGCAATGAAATGGTTATCAACACAAGTCCTACTTCAATTATGACAATCAAGCCTTTTCTAAAATACTCAAGCCTAATGTCTTAGGTGCATTGAGGCTAAAACCCCAAATTAAACCCTAATGTCTTAGGTGGATTAACCTGAGATTTTGCATTAAGTCAAGACTTATAAGATTGCAAGCAGTCAACACATATGTCTAGATTCTTGAACTACTTGGCATATGATTCATGAGCATGCCTTAACACCAACCTTTCAGTTATCTATCAAAGCAACATATCATTCCTATGGGTAGCTAATCCAAGGAAAGCATTAAGCACAGAATCACATACTCATAAAGAAATAGAGACTTGCATTAAAACCAAATCAAATACAAACAAGTTCAGAAAAGCTACATCTAACCCCAACAATAGGGGATTTAACTACTCATATACAAAGAAAACCAAACCAGAGAAATAGGAGAAGAGGAGAGAAGAGGCTCCATGTGAGCTTTCCTTCTTCTTCAAAGCAACCTCTCTTGGCTCCCTTCTAGGGTTGAAACCTAGCCCAGCCATAGCCTCCAAGTGCCTCCAAATGCCTCCCTCTGGACCCAAAAAAACTCTTATGTTCTGTCTGCTGCATTCTTATTTATAGGTCTGCTGCGCGTCACGGCCGTGATGGCCATCACGGGCTGGCCGTGACGCGTTCTGGAGTGGGCGTCATTTCACTTTTTAACTCTCGCGAGGCGAGCCCTGGATTCGCGACGCGAAACTTGAATTTCTGGTAGGTCACGGCCGTGATGTCTGTCACGGGCAGGCCGTGACAGTCTCTGACTTTTGCCTTCTGCTCTGCTTGATCACGGTCGTGATGGTCATCACGGCCAGGCCGTGATGGGCTCTGTTTGGCTCATATTCTTCACTTTTCAAGGTCTATTTCATCCAAGCTCCACCATGGCTGATTTTGATCATTTTTACATTGAATTCCTGCAAAACAACACCAAGAAACCGCTTCACCCGTTCCAAGGGAAAATCTAACTAAAATCAACTAAAGAATGCCTAATCTATATGAAAAATGCATGCAAAAGTGTACAGAAAATATGATGTAAAATCATACTATCAAATCACCCCAAGCTTATTCAATTGCTTGTCCTCAAGCAATCACTAAGGCCAGAAGATCAAAATAATCAAAGCATGGATAGTGAATAAAGAACCCGAGTACATACTAATCCAAGTAATAGGCATTTCAAACAATTCAGCAAGAGACAATCAATTCAAGTCCAATTAGAGGCTTAGGTTCCTTAGATTCATATTCTCACTGATTTGGGCACTCTTTCTCACCTGATGCTCACCCCAAGCTTGTTCATTTGCTTGGCTCTCTTTTCTCACCTCTCCTGTGTTTAGGGGATAAGACATTTCACTCAAATTTCCTCAAGGAATGAATCCTACCATAGGCTTGGCTATCAACCAAATCTCTACTTTATTAATGAAAACAATTTAGAATCAAGAGGTCTTTTATTTGGTTGTAACATGGCCATGGGATTAATCGTTAGGTGGGGATAACAAGAAAATGACATTTCAAAAGGCTACATAAACATCAAGCATTGCAAACATGACCTTCTAAAATACCTTCTTGGGTTTTCAATTCACTTTCCACCTTTCTTTGCTTTCTTTTTCTTTTTATTTCTCTTTTTTCTTTTTGTCATCCCCTTCTCTACTTTATTATTTTTTCTTTTCTTTATCTTTTATTTGGAGAAGGGAAGATTTTTCAAATCAAGAGAATTATTTTTTTCTGATTCTTTTCCCAAACTTTTTCAACTACCTTTTTACCCTTTTGTAATACTTTAGAAGGTCCCTTATCAAACATATTTATCAAAACATTTCAGGGTACCAAGAAAAGTATTTTATTCTTTTGTAGGCTCAAAATTGGGCAACTAAGGGGTAGCATTTCATCATTCAAAGCTCAGAAGGCCAGAAAAATACCTAGTGCCTCCATCATTTTCAAAAATGTTTTCAAAAATTTTCAAGCTTCAAAATGGTTTCAAGTCAAGTTCTAGAGAATAACAAACCAAGAGGAATAACACTCTAACACAAAGAATGGGGTAAAATTTTGTGAATACCCCTTTGGCTCAAAATCTCACATTTTAGTTCAGAATCAATGAAAAACACAAATCCTCAGAACAATATGCTAATTATCAACTATCACAGATCATCTCAAGCATTTTTTAGTTGCAGCCATATCACAAGAATAAAAAAAAATTGGGTTAAAAAATTCACTATCTCAATTTATTTGGCACTTAGTTCTCACAATTGGATGCAAAATCTAAGCAAGGGCAATCTAATCATGTGATCATGCAAACTATCATGCAAAACTATATGAATTCAACATGCAAAATGTAAATGCAAAATACCCCTACCCCAAGCTTAAGAATTTACATTGTCCCCAATGTAAACAATCAAGTTGGAGAGAGGAGAAAAAATATAATGAAATAAAATAAAAAAATTGGAACGGCTTACCGAGGCGGTAGCGGGTGTTGACTTTCATTTCAGTCAGAAACTGCTTGAAAGTTGGGTTGCTTTTTCTTGTCTTCTTGCTCTTCCCTCCTTCCTTCTTACCCTGGAATCACTTGGCAATTTTATTAGTAAAAGAAAACTCTTGAGCTTCTCAAATTATTCAAGAGTTTAAAATCTAAAATCAAATCTAACTAAACAAAAAGGAAAAAGGAAAAAGGAAAAGAAAAATTGGGTTGCCTCCCAATGAGCGCTTCTTTAACGTCACTAGCTTGACTTATTCAAAAGCATCCACCTGGATCCTCCTCCCGGATCAAATGGAAATTGGGGTGGTGATTGTAACAGTAAAATAACTTTATTCTCAATTCCACCCAGCCATTGGGTGGAAATTCCATTGACCTTTGCAATTATAAACTCACTTCCTCTTGGGTCAAGTGGAATTTTCAAGAGGAAGTGTGACATACAAGTGGAAGGGGCTAACTTACCATTGTCCACACATGCATGCAAGCCAACATAATTATTTAATGCAGTAAAATCAGATTGCTCAGCATACATGGTGGAGGGAATGCTATCTAAATGCCCTGCCTCCTCACTTGTTGTTTCCCAAGGATTTGTGGAAGGTAATCCCTCTTGTTGTGGTTCACTTACCACCACCACTTCATCTTCAATTTGATCCATTCCCACAACCAGATTTTTCACAAATTCTTCTTCATGTGGCTCTATGGGAATCATACATGGTGGTGGAGGTGGTAAATATGCCCAAAAGGTTTCCCAATCCTCCTCGGAGTATATATATATAAGCTCACCAGTCATAGGATCGACTCGTGATGGGATGTTATGAGATAGAGAAAACTCCTCGAAGAATTCTCCCAAATTTATATCATCTTCCCAACACAAGTTGTCCTCCAAAACATGACTGGAAGCTTCCTCATCAGGTGGACAATAAAAATTTTCCATGACTTTCGTCCACCTTGCAAAAACAAAACTCAAAACAAAAAAATCAAATATATACAGAAAAAATCAAATATACACAGGAAATAAAAATTAAGAAAATTTCTAAATTAGTTGCCTCATTTGTTACTAATGATATTGACAAAACCAATCCCCGGCAACGGCGCCAAAAACTTGATGCGTGATTTTTAGAATAAAGGCAAGTGCACCTCGTCGCAAACAAGTAATACGGTGGTGAGACCGGTTATCGTATCCACAGGGATCGGTTGTCAATTACCAATTCACAAACTCAACAACTATCTAGACTAAACTAAAGTATGAGAGATTAAAACAGAAAATAAAGAAATAAAATATTTTTGGTCTTTTGGGAATTTTATCGAACACTTGGTATGCAAACAGAGATGTGGCTAAGATTGTTAGGGTTAGACTACACTAATCCTCCCTTAATTGCAATGAAATGGTTATCAACACAAGTCCTACTTCAATTATGACAATCAAACCTTTTCTAAAATACTCAAGCCTAATGTCTTAGGTGCATTGAGCCTAAAACCCCAAATCAAACCCTAATGTCTTAGGTGGATTAATCTGTGATTTTGCATTAAGTCAAGACTTATAAGATTGCAAGCATTCAACACCTATGTCTAGATTCTTGAACTACTTGGCATATGATTCATGAGCATGCCTTAACACCAACCTTTCAGTTATCTATCAAAGCAACATATCATTCCTGTGGGTAGCTAATCCAAGGAAAGCATTAAGCACAGAACCACATATTCATAAAGAAATAAGAACTTGCATTAAAACCAAATCAAATACAAACAAGTTTAGAAAAGCTGCATCTAACCCCAACAATAGGGGATTTAACTACTCATATACAAAGAAAACCAAACCAGAGAAATAGGAGAAGAGGAGAGAAGAGGCTCCATGTGAGCTTTCCTTCTTCTTCAAAGCAACCTCTCTTGGCTCCCTTCTAGGGTTGAAACCCTAGCCCAGTCATAGCCTCCAAGTGCCTCCAAATGCCTCCCTCCAGACCTAAAAACTCCTTGTTCTGTCTGCTGCGTTCTTATTTATAGGTCTGCTGCGCGTCACGGCCGTGATGGACATCACGGGCTGGCCGTGACGCGTTCTATCCAAGGCGTGTTTGCACAAAATGAAGTCTCGCGAGGCGACGCGAAACCCTAATTTTCTGGTTGGTCACGGCCGTGATGTCTATTACGGGCAGGCCATGACAGCCTCTGACTTTTGCCTTCTGCTCTGCTTGATCACGGCCGTGATGGGCTCTGTTTGGCTCATATTCTTCACTTTTCAAGCTCTATTTCATCCAGGCTCCACCATGGCTGATTTTGATCATTTTTACATTGAATTCCTGCAAAACAACACCAAGACACCGCTTCACCCGTTCCAAGGTAAAAACTAATAAAAACAAACTAAAAATGCCTAAACTATATGCAAATGCATGCAGAAATGTACATGGAAAATGAGGTGAAATCACACTCATCAGTTAGGCACCTCTAAGTCAATTCATTCTCTCACCCAAACAATCATCTCCCGAACAACATATATCCTTACTTAAAATCAACTAGGCATAGTATTAAAACCAGGCAGATCATGCATAACACATTAATCAACAGAATATTCAAATATCTCAATATCATATAAAGCAATTTATCACAACCAACTCATAATAATCCAACCAAATAAATAACAAAGTCAGACTCTGTCACAGCCTGACCGTGATAGCCATCACGGTCGTGACAGATATCAAGTGCAAGTCAGACTCTGTCACGGCCTGGTCGTGATAGCCATCACGGCCGTGATAGATATCAAAGACAAGAATTCTACAAAACAGAACCTATCACGACCTGGCCATGACAACCATCACAGCCGTGACAGACACTGAACATCCTCAATATCATCAATATTCAAACACCGCAATAATATGTCACATGCAGATGGAATACCTCAACCAGCGTATCACAGTAAATTTGATAACATAAAATCAAACATCCTCAAATACTTAAAATCAACTTAATGTCGATAAACCTACAATCCCCGAATCACCATTGGTTTTACAGAAAAGGTTTCAATGTAATTTTGGTCTTGTCGATTACTCAACTACTTGTAGGGTTTAGGTCGCCCTACACAATTATTATATAATATACTACTTATCGATTCCGACGATAGGATGGTTCTTTCCCCCACCTGAGCTAGCACCGAAATCTCGAACTCGACGTTCCTCGCTATCACACCACAGCTTAATAGTTTCACCTTGAATCAAACAAAATAACTATAATTAATCAAATAACAACCATCTATGACACTTTAGGGCTAGGTTCGGCCAAGTCTTAGAAAATAGGTTTAGGGTTATCTTATTAATGCCATCTTTTGGATCCTAGTTACTAGAGTCTTAACTAACATAGATTACTTATTACAAGACTAAAATTTGAAACAAAATCCTCTAACCTTTAGGGTTAGGGTTTCGGCCAGATCAAGATCATATAGGTTGAAAAATGTTTTTGCTCACACACTCTTATATAATGAAAGTAGATGACCTAACGAGATCATAGAAATTGATTTCACATTTTTATGATTTTTCTACAATTTTCTAGAATTATTACAAGTTCTAGATCTAGAAATGGAAAACTATGAAATATGAAGAAAAAAATCTTAAACAAGATATGAGATGATCATGTTACCTCAAGTGTATGAAGAATATGGAGAAAAGATGATGATCTTGACAAGTTCTTCAATGGAAGCACTTGGAGCTCTTGAAGAAGAAACTGGAGTTTTGATGATTTGTGAAGAAATGAAGAAAAATGAAGAAGATGAGTGAAAGCGGAGGGAGGCCACGGTTTGGAGGGTATATATAGGAGTAATCTTATGCCTTGTTTGGTTATAAGGAATTGGTTTAATGGGTTTTGTGAATATTAAATTAATATAAGCTTAACCATAGTTAATAATTAACTTAACTAGGGTTACTTTGCTAACTATGGTTAATAATTATGTGGCTCACATTTGATGGAGGTGAGGCTGATTTTGGGCCACACAAAGTGACTCTCTAATGAGTCACCGATCCTATCCGTTAGCGGTTCCCGGAAATTCCGTACGCAGCTCCGTCATTTACCCGATTACGGTTGTTGAGAGGAAAATAATGAAACGAAAGCAAAATGAAATAGGTAAGATTTATTGGAGGTGGATGCACGAAATTGGAGAGATGTGGGAGGTTTTCAACCATGTAAAATGAATGGTTAAGAGTGCGTAGATGCGTCTTGTTAATACCCGCGACAGCTTGGGGGTATTTTGGTCTTTTTACCTAAATGTCATGATTACTTGCATTTAATGCTCATAAATTCTTGGTGAGTAATGGTGGTGACTCATCCCATGACTCAGCTCCTCCAGTGTCCGGTTTTGTCTCTGCACCTCCCTTCGACCTTCGGTTGCCTCGATTAGGGTTTTACGCCCGTGTAAAAGCGTAATATTTCGTTTTTGACTGAAAATTTTCAAACTAACCAAACTCGTTGGAAATATGATTTAAATATAAACCATTTCGTTCACGAGTCAAAATTAGGTTTTCTGCTCAATAAAATTATACTGTCAGTGAAAACGCAGACCGATTTCCGTCTGAATTTTCAACCCAAATTTTTATCCTAAGCTTCTACCCTAAGATAGAGTATGAATATGATTTTTATGAAATAAAAATCAATCTCCATTAACTCGGATAAAAATATAAATAAATACATTTATACCGGTTAATACAGCGAAAATATTTTTACTGAAAAAATAAAAATCGGAAAATAAAAAGTAGGGTGTTACAGAGGGTACTTTATAACTTCTAGGAAACTTGCATCCTGTTGCTTCATGACCTCATCCTTGATCTTTAAGGACATTTCCGCTTTCATCCTTCGTAGCTTCTGTTTTACTAGAGGACACTCCGGCTTTAATGGTAGCTTGTGTTATGCTACACTAGGGTCTAACCCTGGCATGTCTTGGTATGACCATGTAAAAACATCTTTATAATCCATCAACAACTTGATCAACCTACTTCGCTCATTTTCCTTCAGGGAAATGCCAATCTTGACCTCTTTTTTATCATCTTCGGTTCCCAAATTGATTAGTTCACTCGGCTCTTCATGGGGTCGAATTTCCCTGGCTTCCTGTTCTACCAATCTCAATAGTTCAAGAGGAACTTCCCCATCATCATCAACAACCTCCTCAGCATGATCAATGGGATAGTCAAAATTGTATGCTGAGTTACTAACACTGTCATTTTCAAGAGAGTCACTTTTAGATCTGCATTTTGGTAGTTATCAGGGAAAGATGAATGAATAAAGGTTAAAGACGAGAAACTGCATTTATTGGTGAGGAATGGTGAACAAAAACGAAAGTAAAAAATAAGAGAGATAACAACACAAAGATGCTGAATGCATGAATTTATCGATAAGTCATACTGAAACAGAAACAAGTAAGCCCATTACAACAAAATTCCTAAAGCCTTGGGCAGAGCTAAAGGATAAGCATTAAAGAATTTCTTTGAAAAAGACTCTATGGTCCTGGGGAACTCAATGATCTCCCAATTGTTGAGCTCTGTATCCGGAGAGCATGGATACACCAGATTGATACCATGATCGACGGGATAATCATCTTCAATAGCTGCTGCTTGGTCAAGGAATGCGAACCCTACGCTTCGGAAGCTCTATCGAATGCCACAGATGGGAACCCTTTCAGCCTCGTATTCACGATTTTTCAGCCGAGCCAACCTCTTTCTTTTCTTCTCTTATATAACCCTCATCTTGTCGGCCTTGGTGGGTTTGTATCCCAACCCAAACCAGTCCTTGTTCTCAGTGAGCATGAGGATGTTAGTGACACCTTGGCTATTCTTCCCCAAACCACTTCCAGGTTGGTATCCTCCTTTGAGCATAACCTTGGCCATCATAATGGACGCTTTAGATGACCGAGGTTTCAAGAGTGGAGCTCCCTCCCCAACATAAGTGGCATTGTCAATTTCAAACGATTGGAAGGCGGTCTCGAGAGCTTCCTCGGTAGCTTCAATGTAAGGGGTTGTTGATGGCTTACTTACTAACATATCCTCCTCTCTAGAAACAATTATCAACTTACTATCAACAATGAACTTCACCTTCTGGTGCAATGTGGAAGGTACAGCTCCAGACGAATGGATCCATGGTCGTCCTAGGAGACAGCTGTAAGTTGGTGTGATGTTCATTACCTGGAAGAGTATTTCAAAGGTGCAAGGGCCAATCTGAATGGGCAATTCAATTTCTCCCATGACTTCCCTTCGGGTGCCATCAAAAGCTCTTACAATCGTTGTGCTTGGCTTCATATGAGTTCTGTCGAAAGGCAACTTTGCCAGTGTTGACTTTGGCATTACATTCAAAGAAGAGCCATTATCAATGAGAACCCTAGCTATGACATGATCTCAACATTTCACAGAAATGTGCAATGCCTTGTTGTGTCCGATACCTTCAGCTGGTATTTCATCATCGGTGAAAGTGACATGAATAATTATCAGCGACTATGTTACCTACAATGTTATCGAGCTTATCAACTGTGATGTCATGGGACACATGATCTTGATTCAACACCTTCATCAGCACTCTCCTATGTGGCTCAGAGTTCATTAACAGAGACAAAAGAGATATCCGAGCCAGAGTTTGATTCAGCTGATCCACAACCCTGTATTCACTTTGCTTGATGAACTTCAAGAATTCACTGACCTCTTCATCAGATACCTCCTTTTTATTCTCACCCCTTCTTGTTTCCTTTTCAACCGGAGTTCCTTCCACCTTCTCTTTCCCTTTGCAATATTTTCCTTCATTTTCTGTTTCCTTCCTTTGCAGTACCTCCGGGGTATAAATGCGGCCACCCCTAGTCATTCCACCAATCCCCGAAATGTTGGTAACCACGATGGTCCCGTTGGAAGGATTTGGTTGAACCTTCATATCATATTTCCACGGCACCGCTTTGGTGTCCTTGTATGGGAAAGGACCTCCTACCCGGATGACAATTGGTGTTGGCCCACTCGAAACCGGCAAATGTTCTTTCTCGGTATTGTATATCACCACTGGTTTCGGAGTGACATGCTCAGGAGCCGGTTGAGGATTAACCACAACAGTAAAAGGAGTTATCTTAACTGGAGTTGGGAAATTTGTAGATTCAACAACCATGTTAATGCCACCCTCATTGGATTCACAACCAATTAGGATAATCTTCATGTCTATTAACCTCTGTACAACCTGTCGAAATTCTGCACAGTCTTCAATTCAATGCCCTATACCCCCGTCAAAGTCACATCGTATTACTCCATCGAGAACTATTTCTTCAATAATCGAGATTTGGATCAATCCGCATTTACACATCTCTCTGAAAATAACTCTCATAGGAGTTCTAACATCGGCCACTTGACTCTTGAGAGTGTGTTCTAAGAAGCTTTCAATGGCATTGACTCCAGAACCCCCATGATTCAGCATAGGATCTTGTGCCATATTTGGAGCATCTTTCTGAAAGCTCAACCATTTGGTATTAATTAGATCTTGCACCTTAAACTTCAAAGCCTTGCAATTTTCTGTGGAATGACCTGTGGCCCTATCGTGATACTCGCATTGAGCATTTGGGTCATACCACTTTGGATAAGGAGGGTCTATTGGTCTTGTTAGGATAGGAGTTAGCACGGATCTGCTCACGAGTTGGAGAAATAGTTCAGTGTAGGTCATAGGTATCGGGTCGAAACGCACTGGTTTTCTTTCTGAGTTATACGGTGGTCTGGTTTGGCTTGTGTTTGGGTTTAGGGGTTGAACAAACTGAGGTGTCATGGTAGGGTGTGTTTGAGGCTGAGAAGGGTGTAATGGTCGGTAGGGTGTCATCAAATGGTGTGGTCGGGGATTTGAAAATTGTGAGGTTGCAGCGATGTATGGCTGGTTGACTTGGTGAGATGGAGGTGGTTGATAATATGGGGCGTATTGGTCTTGGAAGGCAAGTGTTTGGTTTGGTCTATATTGGTTTGGTTTCTTTTGTTCAAAGGTTACTGCATGTGCTTCTCCTTCTTTCTTTTTCACAAACGGGGCTTTCTTTGGGTCGTTCCTTACTGAAGTCTCGGTGATCTTGCCATTCCTCATTCCACTTTCAATTCTCTCACCGATGATGACCATGTCAGAAAAGTTTGATGACACACTCCCAATCATCCTATCATAGAAGGGCGACTAGAGTGTATCAATGAACATTGCTATGATTTCTTTCTCGGCTAAGGGAGGCTCCACCCGAGCAGCCAGTTCCCTCCATCGTTGTGCATACTCTTTGAAAGTCTCTATGTCCCTTTTTGATAGATTTTGGAGTTGCATCCTATCGGGAGCCATGTCAACATTGTACTTGTACTGCTTCAGGAATGCATCTGCTAGATCTTTGAAGGATCGGACATGTGCCCGCTTGAGATGCGTGTACCAATTTGAAGCTGCCCCAGTTAAACAGTCTTGGAAGAAGTGAATCAAGAGCTTATCATCTTGGGCATATGATGCCATCTTCCTAACATACACAGTTAAATGGTTTTTGGGACAAGTGGTTCCTCGATATTTGTCAAAATCGGGCACCTTAAATTTCGGCGGAATTACAACATTTGGCACCAGACAAAGTTCCGAGGCACCTCGAAGACCATAACTATTTACCCCTTCAATGGCCCACAATCTTTCCTCTAGTACTTCCAACTTTTCTTTAGATTGGGAATTCCCTCCCGACTGATTCACTGGAGTTTCTCCGTACATATTATGGGGAAATGAATATGGCATGGAGGAGGAATAGAAGTTTGGCATCATTTGAGCCCCCCGGGGGTCCATAATGTAGGGTGTATTGTGGGGGCTTTGGATTGACATAAGGTGTCACTATCGGGGTGTTACCATCTGTAGGGTTGACAGTTTGTGTTTGCGGTATTTCGACAGCATTGGTGGGGGTTTGTGTCTGAGTGATATGTTTAGAGTTTTGAATGCCATCTTGTGGGCTAGGGGCTGTTGGTGGCACAAATCCACGAGGCAAACCGTATGGGGGATTGTTCGGGTCAAATGAAAGATGAGTTTGGTTGCTTGGATAAATAGTGAGAGGCATCATGACTCCTGGTTGGTTAAAGCCTTGAATAGGGATCTGAGCAAAACCGGGCGGGATAAGAGGTGTGACTGGATGTCCTTCGTTCGAGGCTAGAGGGTTCTACTTTGTGTTCTTTTCCTTCTGCATTGCTTGTAGGATCTCCATCATCCTAGTCATCTGATCCTTGATTTGACTGACTTCATCCCTGATCTCTTGGACTTCTTCTAGTTCATCCGCCATGGCTCTTTCCTGTGATCGAGTGCGATAAGGGTGTCTTGGAGCAATTGTTCAGAAGAGTCACATTGTTTTTAATCATAACAAAAAAGTAAGAACATTACAAGAAAAGCAAAAGCTTTAGTGAAAACCACCTTTGGAGTTATTATTTATTTAATATATTTTTGTTGTTTTTTTTTCTTGAGTTAACACCTTGTGACTGACAAGAGATGGTCCCTCCATCCCACACAGAGAGCATTGTGCTCATAAGATGAAATGGAGTTGACAACAAACTAGGGGAAAAACATCTCTCCACAATAGATGTTGTCTTAAACACACTAGCAATGCGAATTTTGAATGGAGACATCCCGACCTACCCTTTGTGCAGAAGGAAGAATCCTATAATGCAAAGATGTAATTGACAACATGCTAAAGGGAGACCATGCTCCACGATAGGTGTCGTCGCAAGTCAAGTGTAAGAGTTGGAGTGCGAAGTAATCATAGAGGCAAGAACATATTTCATTAAAATCTCCTCAAAGCAATACATAGATTGGGATTACATCATTGTCAAATCATAATTTTCAACATTGTCACAACATTTCATCCTAAAGTCAAAAGCTTAGGTCTCTTTCTTTTTAGCCCTTTAGCAAACCCTCCACACATTTGCATAAAATCGTCCAGTTCAGACAAGAGACGAAGCATAGGGTCCGCACAGATTTGTTGTTCTGCCTTCTCAAAGCTTCGGACAAAATTCGGAACGCAATGGCTTAGCTCCAAACTCATGCTCACATATCTCTTTTTCCATATGTCAATATCTATCCCTCGTTCTCGCGCTTCTTCTCTCTACCATTTCACGGCATTCATTTCTTGAACCACGTGATCATGATAATGCTTTGCCGAGGTCCACCCTAAATCGCACTGCTTCCTGATTTTGATCATTAGGATATTCGGTTCTTTGACCTTTTGTACCAATTCATCAGCCATCCTACTTTGTGCACAAATTTACTTCTGTAAGTTGCTATTCACTTCCCTTTGTCGATCAACCTCCGCCTCCAAGGACTTTCTCATACTTTCTTGCTGGATGACTTCTCCTTCTAATTGACGCTTTTATTTTCTTAGCCGATGCCTCTCCGTTGTCAAGGACAATACTAAACTTTCAAGATTCTGGACCTTAGCCATGATGCTTGGTGAGACATTGTCTGTATTCTTCTGGACTCTTAAGGTTGTGGAGATATCTGCACACAAATATTTTAAGTGTTCATTTTCCTTTGCTAACTTCTCACAACGCTTTTGTTGTTCCATTTCCTTCATTTGTGCTTCTAGAACTTTCAGTTGTTCTGCCATTTGAGTTACCAAAAGGGAGTAATCTTTACCTTTCGTGCTTTCGGCAGGAATGTGGACGGGACCTTTCCTTGACTTTCTCCATGCTTCATATTCTGAGACAATGATTAGGATTGGTCGGCCCAATTGTGCTCTCCCTGCCATCTTCACATCTTTCCATGCATTTCTAACTGCTTTTGCTAACAACTTGGTATTATCTCCATCCTCGTACCGGAAACAGCATCCGTCGAGTTGTTCTTCTCTTGGCACGGTTTGCGTCCAACAAAGCTGTCATAAGACTATGGCGGGTGTGTAGGATATGCACCCTCTTGGGCCCATCAAAGGAACATTGGGATAGTCACCACAACTATAAATGATATCTTGCCCCTGCTGAGCTTCGTACCTTGGGCATACCTACCTAAAAGAGTCCCTTTCCACTTTGTCAAACTCACTCTTCCATTCCTCTTCATTTAGCTGTCTTATAGGGATGTTATTGAAGCCTCTTAGTGGATCTGAATGGTGGTTGATATGACCTTTTGCATACATGTGAGTCATGGCCCACACATAGAGGAACTGTGCGCGACATCGGAGCTTCCTTTTTGGATGCCGCTAGCAAAATTCTAGAGTCAAAAGCATTTCAGCTAACACTGTCGGCACTAGGTTTTTCTTTCTTTCTACTGTGAAGAATACATCCATTACCGCTTGATCTATCATGTCTAGCGCTAATGGAAATAGAACCAACCCATATATTGTTAGTGCCAATACCCTCTCAAAGGTTTCCCAATCTTGCCGATCCATTAATTTCTTCAAATGATTTTCAAGAAGAGTTCGGGTCAACCCTCGGGAGTTTGAGTTCCTGGTTAACTTAACATCATTTTCAGGAAGCCCTAGTAACCCCACTATGCTTGTAGTGGTCAAGTATTGCCCTAAGTGAAAGTACATGACGGGGTTTTTCTGCATTGGCAACCTTAACAGGCAAGCATATTCTTCAATGGTGGGAGTAATGTCCATGTTTGGCAATTCAAAACATCTGAGGTGGGGGTTCCAATACTGACACAGAGCACTCAAAGCAGCAGTCTCAACCGGTATGAAAATTAGGTCCAAGATCCCTCCATACTTCTTGGCGAAGCTTCTTCGACGTTCTTGAGGCAAAGATTGGCTCAACTCTTTCAGATTCTCTAATGAGTTCAATATCACCCTGGAGCTCTTGGTGGTGGGAGCACTGCCAGTGTGTTTGACTTTTTCCATCTCTTGTAATCAAAGGTGTTATCTCAAACCAAATTATCTGTGGAGGGAAATTTTACTTTATTAATAACATTTGGAAAGCAAATTTACTTATGCATGAGAGTGTAACAAGATGCATGAATGACATATTAACAATGCATGACTTAAAGTACTACATGCACGAGCATACAATGAATAATAATGAGTGTAACAGGATGCATGAATGAATGGCATATTAAGGCGTCTGTGGAATGCATGTATAAAATCATTATGATGTATGAGATATAAATGTGATTATTCATGTTGCAAAAAAAGGTGGAATGCGCTCCCTTTTGTCCTACATGGGTCATATCCTAAAGTTTGAACTTTTGAGGTCAAGACCCTAGTTTGGTAGGCTACTAACGGTATTTTAGGTGCATGACTTCCGGGACAGATCTAGACCCCTAAACATATGGTCCCCGGATTACCCTCATCTAAAAATGAGGACCTGATTCCATGAATGTAACACCCGGGTGCCGACGAGGGCGGGGAGTGGTCGCCGGTGCAAGAAGGCACGGACAAGGAGCGGCTCCTGACAGGCTTCTAGGCGGAGGGGCACATGAGTGAACCGATTACACACCTGAATGAGAGGGATCCTGAGACTGTGTAGGTATGGGACTATACAGTTGAGGATGGCTTAAAAAGAATTGATTGGTACTACCCATATCAATAAGATGCATCTTCTTTTCGGGATCCCATCACTTAAGAACTCCACAGTTAAGCGTGCTTGACTTGGAGAAATTATAGGATGGGTGACCTCCTGGGAAGTTTTCCCAAGAAGCGTGTAAGTGAGGACAAAGCACGCTGAAAAGACCCGTGTTGGTCTGTGGGAACAGTCGTCAATCCATAGAGCAGCCAGGGATGTTACAATGAACCTCACCACAGGGACCGAAAAGTCACAATATGGCAGTCCATGTTCCGGTAGCAATCCGAGCGGGAGAATCAATGTCAGTCAGGGACGCAAAAGCATCACAATAACATCACTGAAGCCCCTTCTAATCTTATGGCACTCCAAGACTCAGGTATAGAGCCCAAAAGTGTGTGAATATGTGATGGTGATGTGTGTGCTGGGAGCAAGTAAACCTGCCCAAAACCTATAAAAAAAACTATCCCCAAACCTGCAAAAGAACAACCAACATTTAAAAGAGTTTTCTACCCTAGGGTTGCAAGAATATACAAAGACATTTATAAGAACAGATAAAACTATTTACGAAAATAAACAAAAAGGGTAAAGTTAATACTTTTAAAGCTATTAAAAGAAATTGCACAAACAACTTTGATAGGCCTGACTCTCAAAGGTCCTCAGTGGAGTCGCCAGCTGTCGCGACCGTCCCGTCCGGGCACCACGAAAAGATGGTAAAAACAAGGGAGTCGCCACCAATATTTTATTTGGGAAAAACATTGTAAAAAGCATTTATTTTAAGGAAACTGGTCTTTTAAAAAGAGTGATATTTGAGTTCGGGAGTCGGTTACGAGTAGGGAATGTGTTAGCACCCTACATCGCCCATTTAAAAATGGTACCTCAAGTTAATTGTGCAAATTTTTTAATAACTTTATAAATATCTATTTTACCCCACTTTGAAACTAAAATAAAAATAAGATGAATAAAACAAAAGAGAAAATAAAATTTTGGCTTGACAGAATGATTGATTCTGCTCCTACGTATTCCCTGGTGCGATGGGAAACTCAAAGACACGTAGTTCTTATAGAAAAAAGTTTGATTGATTGATTGATTTTATTTTTTGGAAAAGATTTGATTTTTTTTAAAAAAATTTTATGTTAAAAAAAGATTTTATTTTAAGATAAATTCACTCTTACACAGAGTCCAAGATAGCAGCGCTATACGATAAACCCTTATAATGCATACGCCACTTGACGATGAAAAATCATACATCAACATCATAGATTGTTGCGTGAATTCAAATAAATTTTTATTTTATAAAATTGAATAAAAATTTGTTAAAAAGAGTTAATTGAAAACATTTATTATTTTATACAAAAAGGAATTCTCCCTTGCACAGGGTTGAAGATAGCGGAGCTATACGATGAACCCTTACAATTCATATGACACTTGAGGATGAAAATGTATACATCAAAGTCATAGATTGTTGCGTGAATTAATAAAGGTTTTTATTTATTAAAATTTTAATAGAAATACTTAAAAGTATTCATTCATTTATTTATTTTTTTTAAAAAAAACTTTGTCAAAATAGAACATAAAAATCATTTTTATTTCTAAAATGAGAGAACTCACTCTTGCACAGGGTTAAAGATAGTGAAACTATACGATAAACCCTTACAATTTTTACAACACTCGAGGACAAAAAATCGTACATCAACGTTGTAAATTGTTGCGTGAATTCAAACAAGCCAATTTAGTTTCAAAATATTTTTAGGAGATTTTTATTTGGAACAAGGAATCAATAAAAAAAAAACACATCTTAAGCCCAAAGCACAAATCATGTAAAATAAAATTTAGATTCAGGCCTGACTGAAAAGGAGCCCAACATATTTATTCTTTTTGACACAGACCACTCATATTAAAAGCTTGGCCCAAAAACTCATCTACTAACCCTAGGTACACTAAGCCCACCAGTCAACACTAATCAATAATTAAAACAAAAATAAAACAAAACTCAGACCCAAATTATATAATAACAAATAAAACAAAAAAACAACAGAGAAGCCTCTGCTTCTTTCTATCGTTACCAGTCTGAGCAAAAGGGGGAACAAGGACGGTTGAGCAAGGGAGTTGGACGGCAAGGACTGGCGGCGCGACGGTGGCGAGGCAGGAGGCACGAATCGGCGGTGTGCGGCGGTGGTACACGAGTGATGCGCTCGAGGTATCGGAGAGGTGATGATGTTCTGAGCAGATCTGCGTTTATATTCACAGTGGACGACGTGGCGGTGCGAGGCGTAGGCGTGAACGACGGCACACGGTGGTGGTTGTTGCGAAGCTGGTGATCCGTGATCGTGGCTGCGAGACAGAGAATAACGACGCGACGATGAGTGCGGTGCTGGCAGATCTGCGTGCGGTGGCAAGTGGTGGTGACGGCGGACTCACAACTGTCATTGGAAGCTTAAGTTCATGGTGGTAAGAGGGTGGTTGAGTTTGTTCATGGATTAAGGTTGGTTCAAATTTTTGTTGTTACTGAAAGTGGTGTTGTTGGGAGGAAGATGAAGATGATGGGTATGGGTGGCTTAGGAATTAGGATGGAGTTTAGGGATAAGTTCTCTGGAGAATGAAACATTCATACTCTGGTGCCTTTTCTGATTTTTTTCCCTCCTGCTCTAATAATTTTTCCCTTTTTAAATACTTTTTGCTTGCAAGAATCCAAAAACAGAACCTAAGGTTGTTCATTGGAGAGTCATTTTCAGACTTCCATTCTCATTGATTTTGTATCTGTTATGTCTTGTATAAGCTGCAACTTTCCTTTGTTTATGTAGAGTGACTTTTCTCTTGATTCAGGTTTGACCATGCTTTAAGGATAACAACATTACATGTTCCCATTTTTTCCTTTCTGATGCTTAAAATTTGAAACCATTTTTTGTTGCCAATGCCTAAGTCTGCCATTGCTTTCTTTGCTTCGGAGATGTATTAGAAACTTGAAACTTTGGCTTTTTCCTCTTGGCCCTGTATGTTGAACGTTCTGCTTGCTTTCAGTTTTTTCTATTTTTTTAATTTTTAAATTTTTAAATTTTTTTAATTTTTTTATTATTTAATTTTTTTTAAAAAAAAAGTAGCCCGCCCTTTTATTTGTTTGAGATGAGATGATGTAAGTCAGTTGGGTTAAAAGAACATGAGCCAAGAATATGGATCTCTATTTTTGTAAAGTTATTTATTTATTTATTTTAATAATATTTTTTTTTTCAAAACATTAATTAAAAGGACACCCGAACAAAATTAGGTGTTCACAGAGACTAATTGATGTATGGTCACCTCCAATCTGAGTTCTCCATGCCAAGCTACATCAGAGCTGCCAATTTTGTACCTCCTACTTGGTTGGACTGCAACACTAAGACCAAAATTGGTATGGCCATTTCAAAATATGCCCAGAACTTCCCATGATTGACCTCAACAAAAATAAGGATGGCAAATTCAGATTGCCAAAAAAGACTATGCCTCTCCCCGACAAGATCAATCTAAACTTTTGTCAGTTAAATGTTGATGATGCAGAGATTATGGAACTCCACTCTGCTCATCCAGAGGAAGAGGAATTTGAAAATGAAGCACAAGGTTACTAGGAGAGTTACATGAGGATTTGTTCAATGGAGGCATCCTCATTTGGATTGTCTGCTGAAGAAAAGGAGGAAACTCCAATGGTTAGAGGAGTATATGGCTTTTATGAGGCTAGGTTCATTATTCACAAAGACACTCTTGGTCTTCCTATGAGAAGCCCCTATATTTATGAAGATGAAGTTTACTGGGTAGAACCTGAGCCAGAGCCTTCTGTTCATGAAGAAGAAGCTCATTCTGAGCCTATTGAGGAAATTGAAGCTGAAGCTACAAAACAAGCTGAGCCAGAGCACCAAGAACACATTGGTGATTATGAGGAAGTTCATTAGAATGCTGAGATACAAGCCTCACAACATGTGCCTTTCGTGGTGATTCATCCAAAATATCCTTATCAATCTCTTACTCTGAGCACAATTCCTGGAAAAAGTCAATTGGACGCAACTGCTGAAAGCTCCAGAACTGCTATCACTCCGAACTTGTAAGATTACATAGCCAAGCAAGTGGAAGCTCAAGTTGAAAGAGGCATTCAAAGTATGCAGCCTACCACTACAATGCTACAACAGATGTTTCAGATGCTAAGTGTTATGGGATTGAAACCACATCAAGACCCTTCTGTTCCACCTCCACCTCCTCCTACTTTATCTTAAACTCTTTTTAGTCTTTTGTTTTTCTTAAACTGACAATGATGGTGTATCCTCCTATTTCCTTTTAGTCTAATGACAAAAGGGGGGAGAAATAGAGAAAATTAAATTTTTGACTCTTTTGAAACACACGCTTAAACTTGCATAAATATACATAGCTCTGATACATGAATACTTGTCTTTTATGCTCTGATACTTGTCATATTGCCTATGTGTTTTGACTGATATTAGACTTGTTAAATGTTTGAATGATTTACCTTAGGGGGAGCCTTTTGGCTCTCTTAAGCTTTGTTCATTCAAATTTAATAAGTTTTTGTCATCATACAAAGAGGGGAGATTGTTGGAATCAAAGTGGTTATGATTAATAATTTCTGAAAGTTTTGATGTTAACAAAAAGATTAAATTTGTATGACAAAGTTATGTTTATGGTCTAACTCATCTATTCTAGTGTGTAAGAATATTTTTATATCGCAAGACGAGGGTACAAGTCTAGAGCTCTTTTAATAAGTCCAAATGCATCGACTAGTCCACACTAAGTTCGTTAGACGAGCTGAGACGCCCCGACGTCCCATTAAAGAAAACCCAAAATATTAAGACCTAATTTCGTTATTTTCGTTAAACAAGTATATTAAAACAGCGGAAAATTTAAAACTTAAAATTAAACACATATGTAAGCATACATACAACACATAACTATAAATATATACATACATGCCAGTACTGCTGTCAAGGGATTCCCTTCTGTAGGATCTGATATATACACAAGCTGGTGACATCAAGAAAATACATCAAAAGCCAAAAGAAAATGCCTCACCGATGCACTCCACACCCCGTCCCCTCTAAAAAATACAGTAAAACCTCACTACTCCCTATACTGATGGCACTGGCCCGAGCCGTCATACACTACCACCCTCGTCTGTATCCTGAGGTCTGGCAAGCCCGGACACTCCTCCGCTATCACTGGAAGATACCCGCGAAGACTCAAACCGTAGCCCGAACCTCTGGAGGTAAGGGTACCTCAGGAAGGGGTGCTAGCTCCTGAGCGGGGACAACTGGTAGGTCCTCCTCCGGAATAGGTTCCAACTCGGGCTCCGACGCTGGTGCAGGTGCGGGTGCAAACCCGGGTACCAAGGCATCAAGAGGTACCATGAAGGGTACAGGGGCCATTCCGAGCATAGTCGCATCGGTGGTACGTGTCCATCAGGATGTCCTATCGGTAACGGGAAGGTCGTGCCGAAAAGAAACGTGCCAACAAATCCGATGGGAGCTCCCTGCCCAAGCCCCGTAGTGATGGACACAGGACCAGTATATACCGCGAAACGAGTGACCGGGTCCAGAAGCCACCCGTGCGGGTCTAAGCACTCCACCTCACATGTCCCCGAGAGGGGGAATCCTGGATCCTGGGTCATCCATGGGTGGTCCTAGTGCGCCATATGCTCTGTCGGAGTTTGAAGTACAAAACATATATATACACAACACACAACAAAAGAAAAGGGGATAAGAAGCCAAATAACATCAAACATGGACAGGGTTTAGCCACATTTAATTAAATAACGGCACACTAAACATACGTCTCCATAGTATGGGTGTATATGTGTGTGTGTGTGTGTGTGTGTGTGTGTGTGTGTGTGTGTGTATATATAACACAATCATCCTCAATCCACATCTTGGATATTTCCTCTACCCTTCATCATGATGCAATGCAAATGTTGTATGAATAATCTCCTCAGGTATCAGCCATATCAGGATATCACATCAATATAATCGACATGTCCCAGAGTCCCCTGCGCACACCCTCGTTCGCGGATGGAGGGTGCCCACACAAAGCAATGGCACTATAGCTACACAACTGGGTGCACACCTCTGGACCACAATCCAGGATGCTCATGAAATGCATGAACTATAGCTGCGACTAAAATGAAATCATCTATGGACGGTCCACCGTTAGCCTATCCCGGAGAATTCTCCCTCTGAGGCATAGACCCCACTCGACCATGTTTCAGGTCCACTAGACCATGTTTCAGGTCCCTCATATCACATACCATGTTTCAGGTCACCCCCTAATGCCCTAACCGCTCATCATAATCTCATAGATAACCTAAAAATAGTCTCATCTCATCAATCTCATCCTTATGTCACGATAATCATCTTGGTTAGGCACTGCTATCACATATCATATGCAATCCCCAATACATCCTCATGTTTCAACATAACTTGTAACTTACTCAACCTCTAAGCGCAATCATAACACTCATCATATCATCACAATCATCATCATGTTATCCAAAATCATCATCATATATCATCATGTCATAATATCATTTCCAAATAATAAATACCAAAATATAATAATAATAATAATAATAATAATAATAATAATAATAATAATAATAATAATAATAATAATAATAATAATAATAATAATAATAAACACTTTCAAAATTAATTACAACACTCATGATATCATACATCAAGTACCAAGTTCAAATCAACCAGTCAAAAGGCAATCATCACATAATAAAAATAATATATATATATAGCGTAACGACGATAAACACACAATTTCTATATCATCATCGGTACCACTGAGTAGTCCCCAATGTGGTATAGACATTGTCCGTTACTCGCTCTCATGTAGGGTTTGGGTCGCCCTACGCCATTATCTAATTAAATGCAACAATGTCGTTTCCGACGTTAAATAGTTTCTTTCCCCCACCCGGAGATTCGTACGATGCTCGAAACGAAGCAAAACGAGACTTCCTCCGACTTTCTCAATTCTGCCCTATGCGATTCTCGGGCCTCGGAGCTTCCAAAAATTCACCTAAGCTTCATTTTGTGAAGCACACGTTACTAGGAGTTCATATTCGAAAACGGAATTGAATTCCGACAAACGAAATGAAAGATATTATGAGAAACATAACGAACGGAGTTTCGAGAAAAAAGAGGATGATTTACCTTCGGTTTTTGAAAAAACGGAGAAGATAAGAATGAAGGTATCATCACTACGATCACAACCACGTACTCCGATTCGTGACGGGATGAATGAAACTCTCTAACTCTTAGCTAGAAGCTCTTCTCTCACTCTCTCTAAGACTCCCCTCTTTGTTTCTGAGTTTTCTCTCAACTCATTGCTCTCTGCTCTTTCCTGTATGGCTTAAGTGACTTATGTCACTTTAACCATTTTATTTTTCTGAAATTCGAGCTAGCGCTCGAGCGTTGGAAACCTAGCACTCGAGCGTTCCAATGCTTGAGCGTTGGCTTTTCCACGCTCGAGCGTTGGAGGGTAGGTTGATAAGCCTCTGGCTTATCTAGTTTTATGACTAGATGAACTAGGGTTTATGTGCCAATTTATTCGAGTTCACTCTCGTTTTCGCCCAAATTTGCCTTGTTTTGTTCCTAAGTTGGACTTTGACTCGTTTTGCGTCTTTTGTGTAGTTTTTAGCTTCTTTTGGATAGAATTACGCTTGTGGTTGCTTGTGTTGTTTTCAGGTCCATAAGTGAAGCTCTAAGAATTAAGGAAAGTCAAGAAATAGTGGAGATTGCCATTCTGGAGATTCTCGCCCCGCGAGAGTTTGAAGATCTGGGAAGACAGAGACCATCACGGCCTAGCCGTGATGCTTATCACGGCCGTGACCTAAAAGCCACACAAGTCAGAGACCATCACGGCCTAGCCGTGATGTGTATCACGGCCGTGACCCAAGATCCACACAAGGCAGAGAACATCACGGCCTGGCCGTGATTTACATCACGGGCCGTGAAAGGCGGGCTCGCGTCGCGAGACATCATTCGCGTCGCGAGAGTTCGAATTCCAGAAGTGCGCCAGAAACAGAAACCGTCACGGCCTGGCCGTGATGGCCGTCACGGCCGTGACGCGTGGCCTCCTTATAAATAGAGCAGATCAGAACAGAAAAAGAGGACTTTTTGGATCAGAATTTTGAGAGACCTTTTGTAACCCTTATTCTGGGATTTCTTCTCCTTTTCTTTTCTCTTGATTCTTAGTCTTAGGATGATTTCCGATTGTACGTGCGTTGTTGTTGCGGACATGAGGAACTAATCCTCTTGTCTAAGGGATCGATGAAGCCACCCATGGCGGCATAGTGTTCATGTAACGTAACTCTCTCTCCTTTAATTCAATTATGATTTTCCAATTCTGTTTTCATTGTGTCGATTATATGCTAGCGTGATCGACTAGTTAAACGTGTTTAGGCCTAGCGGCGATTCGCGTTTTAGAACTTGAATTGGGAACATCGGTCGAGTATTGCACGAGAGTGAATAGGAGATCGATGCAACCTATAGGGAACAAGAATTAATAGAATTCGAGATTAGGGTTAAGAGACCTAGCAAGTAATTAACTCAAATCATCGAATACGTCCTAATGAGCACGGAAGTGGATTTAGGAGAATTTAGGGGATCCGGTTGACATTAAAATTGAACTTAGGGAGGAGAATATCATCACTTGGGTACTTTGCATGATTGGGTAGGTGGATTCGAAACCTTAGATGCTTTTATTTCTGAATTTAATCACCGTAGCGTTATTTGATTTGATTCTTGAAATTGCGATCTCAATCTCTTTCTCTCAACCACCTTCTATTGCTTAACCAACGTATCGGATTTCTTGACAATTTAGTTGAATTGGTAACCCAATCCTTGTGTTCGACCTCGGTAGAATCTTACCATGTTTTTATTACTTGCGACGACCCGGTACACTTGCCGGAGTCACAACAAGTTTTTGGCGCCGTTGCCGGGGATTGGCACAACCAATTTTCCTAATTTTTAGGAAATTTACTGCTTTGGTTTAGCTGACTTTTAGCTTTATTTTCTTTTATTTAATTGCCATTATTTTTTCTCTGTTTCTTTGATTCCACTTGGTCTTTGCCTGTTTTTGTATGCGAGGTACTCTTCTACAAGAGGACTGGCTATTCGATTCAGAGATCACCAGGACCGAGAGGCAGTTAAGAAAAGAGGCCAGAGAAAGGAAGAGGTTGGAAGCAATTAAAATAGAAGGCATGGCTGAAGAAAATCCTCCTCCTCCTCCTCCTCCTCGTTACAAGCCTCTCTTTGAGAACGATCTACCAAGCTTGGTAGATTGTGACTCTTCTATTGTGAGGGGCAACCTGAACACGACTCTTTCGCAGTGGAAGCCTGTGTCACATACCGGATCCGGGAGAATCGGTTTGATGGGAGTGGCAAACAGGACCCAGCATAGACATATCACTCGCTCCCGGAAGCTTGTGATTTCTGAGAAGACCAGGGGAGTCTCTCGAGATGAGTTTCGCTTGCGGCTTTTCCCTCTTTCTCTTAGGGATGTCGCTCGCGAGTGGGTTGTGATTTGGATAGGAATAGCATCAGAACTTGGGAGCAAATGGCACAGAAGTTCCTAACCAAATACTTTCCTCCTCAGAAGGCGGCACAAGCAAGAATAGCCATCACTTCATTCAGGCAAACGGAGGATGAAACATATAATGAAGCTTGGGAGAGGTACAATGGTTTGTTGAGAAGATGTCCTTCAGTGTTCTTCGACCCTGTTTCCAAAGTACAGCATTTCTTTAATGGGTTGAGGGGACGCTATCAGATGAACTGTGATGCCGCAGCTGGCGGTTCTTTCTCTTATTTATCGGTTGAGGATGGATGGGCACTGTTAGAGAAGATGTCATATAATGATTACAACCGTGGTAGGGAGACCTCGAGTGGAATCAGTTCTGGGACAATGGAAGCCATTTTAGAGCAAAACAGACTTTTGAAGATGCAGAATGAGGCTTTGTCCGGGAACAAGAGGGTTAATGCTATACACGAGGGAACGCCTCCGGGTTGTGCAAATTGTAATGGAGATCATGACACTCAGATTTGCCCGCTAAATTTCTCTCAGGAACATGTGGACTCATGCCACAACTTCTATGACACTGTGCCCCAGAACAATTATCAGAGGAACAATCAGAATCAGAATAGGGGCTACATGAGAAGAGACCATCCGGGATTTGCTTGGAGTGATGTTAATGGTGGTCTAGCCGGTCAACAACACCCTCAACAGAATTGGCAACAACCTCAACAGGGTCTGAGACCAAACATTGGAATTCAGCAGCGCAATACTCAGCAGGCTCCTCCGGGGCCTAATCAGTTGCAACTGACAGATAGTGGAAGACAACCTTGGGAGATGGCTTTTGAGAAGTTGTCAACCTTTACAGGCACATCTTTTGAGAAGATGAATACAGCAATGGAGAAGTTGTCAATCGACACAAATACTGCCATTAACAAGTTGGCGACTCATACAGGTTCAGCAATTCGGAACCTTGAGACACAAATAAGCGCAGCTCATGAAGCAACTTAATGAGCATCTTCCAGGCACTCTCCCAGGTAGTACCGAGAACAACCCCAAGGGACAATGCAACGTCATATCTACTAGAAGCGGAAGGGTGTTGGAACCTAGCAGGGGTACCACTAGTTCTCAGGATGACAAGGGCCCGGAACAACTACCAGTTGAGGAAGAGCAACCAGAGAAAGAAGGGTTGGCAAGTGACAATGGAAGAGAGCAAGGGGGAAGGCTGAAACTTGTGGATGAAGAGTTCCGAAGGAAGAAGTGGGTTGAACCCCAAGACCTCCCTCCTTACATGAAGGTACCGTATCCTGAACGATTGAAGAAGCCTCAACAGGATAAGCAATTCAATAAGTTCCTTGATGTCTTCCGAAAACTCTAGATTAACATTCCATTTGCGGAAGCCTTGGAACAAATGCCATCATATGCTCGGTTTATGAAGGAACTTCTCACTAAGAAGCGGAGGATTGTGGATGAAGAAACGGTTGCTTTGACCGAGGAGTGTAGTGCCATTCTTCAACGGAAACTGCCTCCGAAGTTGAAGGATCCCGGTTCCTTCTCGATACCATGCACCATTGGGGGAATGACCTTCGGAAAGGCATTATGTGATCTAGGGGCAAGCATCAACTTGATGCCCCTCTCGATGATGAAGAGGCTAGGGATCAAGGAAGTAAAGGATACGCGAATGTCACTCCAACTGGCTGATCGTTCTATCAAATATCCCTATGGAGTAGTTGAAGACTTGCTCGTGAAAGTTGACAAGTTCATATTCCCAGTGGACTTTGTGGTGCTCGATATGGATGAAGACGCCCGAGATCCCTCTCATATTGGGTAGGCCCTTCTTGTACACCGGGGTGCCTTGATAGATGTGAGGAAAGGGAAACTCACTTTAAGGGTGAATGATGATGAGGTGGTCTTCAATGTCTTTGAAGCGATTAAGCACCGGAAGAGAAGTCATTGTGTATCGAGTGGATGTGGTGGACCCAACTGAAAAGGTAAAGGCAACTCGAGAAGACCATGATCCTTCACTTGCAACAGTATCGGTAGAATCTCATGAGGAAGACAGTGAGGAAAAAGGCCCTTCGGGGGATGAAGTCTACCTTGAGTGGCTACGAGACATGGAACCCATACCGAGTCTCCCAAGGGAAGAATGAGCAAGGAAAGAACTCAGCAGCAAGGGAATGAAAAAGAAGGGTAAAGCACCAAGGTTGAAAGGTAGTACAACCGTGGTGGTCAAGAAAGACAACAAGTTGATCCCAAAAAAGACCATCGCGGAGTGGAGAGTGCGTGCAGATTATAGAAGGATGCTGGACTTAAATGAGCTGTCCGGGAACAGCTTGCGAGTATATAAAAGTGCGCAAACCTACAAAGAACAGGCCAGGGAATGGCATGGCAAGCAGGATCTTCCTCCGGATTAACCCTTAGGGGCGACTTGAGTCAGGCTCGGGACGTTAAACAAGCGCTACTTGGGAGGCAACCCAAGCTAGGTACTCTCTTTTTTCCTCACTCTTGTTTTTGTTTTTGTTTTTTGTGTTTGTTTTGTTTTTGTTGTCACTCTTGAATAATTTGAGAAGATCAAGAGTTTTTGTATGAAATGTCGTGTCAGCAAGCTTGTTGGATTTTAATTATATTGAGCATAGATGGACTGCTTGAATTATATTCACCATTGATGATTTCCCCTAGGTTCAAGTAATAGAAAAGTTGATCCCCACTTAAAATTGAAAATTGAACTTTGAGATGTATTATGATTGCTTGATTTATGATAAGTTTGGGGTGAGGGGGTGCACACACTAGGAATCGTATCTCGGTCAAACAATTTGCAAAATGTCCAGGTGAGGATTTGAGCCTCCAACTCTGTTTTTGAATGTGTGAATCACTGTTAAGTTGCACTTTCCCGAATTTGCTTGAATCTCTATATGGTTTGCATGATTATGTGTTGCATCAAATGATTTAGGCAATTTTCTTTGAATAACTACTTGGCCTGAAAAGAACCATCCCTAATGCATGTTCCCTAGTTAGCCAAATTGAGCCCAATTGACCTATGGTTTCTTGATGACCCTACATTACGAGCCAAAATCTGAAAAACCATGTTAACCCAATCTTAGGATTAGGAGAGCATGGAAATGAGCAAGAGAAAGGTTGTGAGAAACTAAGTTTGGGGTGGCTACAAGGTATGTGTCATATTGGGATGAGAAAAAGAAAATAAAGGTTGACCCAAGGCAAAAAGAAAAGAAAAGAAAAGAAGAAAACAAAAAAATTGCCAAAAGAAAAGGGGCAAAACAAAAATAATATCAAGGAAAAGGTTGTAGTCACCCGAGCCCAAATGAAAAATGGAAAGAAAGGAATTTGAGTGGAAAATGTGTTTAATGCTCATGCTCTCTTAGTTCCTAGGGACTTAAGCCTAAATATCCTTGATTATCCTACCCTCAGCCAGGCCCCATTACAACCTTTAAAAGACCTTGTGATGTTGCATGCATGTTTTCGTGGGAACTATGTTTGAGATGAAAATCAAATTCATGGGATGTGCTCTTGATAAGTGAAATTGAGTGAAAAAGTTGAAAGCCTAGACAAACTTGAGCGAATGAGTGAAATACTAAATGCCCTTTGTGAGGAAGGCGGTTGTTTGAAATTGGTGATCTTCCTTTTGTGTGTGACCCTGATCCTCAACTTAGATTAATGATTGCATGAATGATAATTTCTCAATTGTTTAAAGTAGATGAATGTGGAGATTACATTGATGAAAAAGAGGGGGAACCAAAGAAGAAAAATTGTTTTGTAAAGTCGCATGAAATTTGTGCGAAATTGATTAGATCTTTAGGCTTGCCAAGTCTTGAGTCGTTTTTGAGTTTTAAGCTTGCTTGGGGACAAGCAAGGTTTAAGTTTGGGGTATTTTGATAAGCCTCTGGCTTATCTAGTTTTATGACTAGATGAACTAGGGTTTATGTGCCAATTTATTCGAGTTCACTCTCGTTTTCGCCCAAATTTGCCTTGTTTTGTTCCTAAGTTGGACTTTGACTCGTTTTGCGTCTTTTGTGTAGTTTTTAGCTTCTTTTGGATAGAATTACGCTTGTGGTTGCTTGTGTTGTTTTCAGGTCCATAAGTGAAGCTCTAAGAATTAAGGAAAGTCAAGAAATAGTGGAGATTGCCATTTTGGAGATTCTCGCCCGGCGAGAGGAAGCTCGCCCCGCGAGAGTTTGAAGATCTGGGAAGACAGAGACCATCACGGCCTAGCCATGATGCTTATCACGGCCGTGACTTAAAAGCCACACAAGTCAGAGACCATCACGGCCTAGCCGTGATGTGTATCACGGCCGTGACCCAAGATCCACACAAGGCAGAGAACATCACGGCCTGGCCGTGATTTACATCACGGGCCGTGAAAGGCGGGCTCGCGTCGCGAGACATCATTCGCGTCGCGAGAGTTCGAATTCCAGAAGTGCGCCAGAAACAGAAACCGTCACGGCCTGGCCGTGATGGCCGTCACGGCCGTGACGCGTGGCCTCCTTATAAATAGAGCAGATCGAACCGAAAAAAGAGGACTTTTTGGATCAGAATTTTGAGAGACCTTTTGTAACCCTTATTCTCGGGATTTCTTCTCCTTTTCTTTTCTCTTGATTCTTAGTCTTAGGATGATTTCCGATTGTACGTGCGTTGTTGTTGCGGACATGAGGAACTAATCCTCTTGTCTAAGGGATCGATGAAGCCACCCATGGCGGCATAGTGTTCATGTAACGTAACTCTCTCTCCTTTAATTCAATTATGATTTTCCAATTCTGTTTTCATTGTGTCGATTATATGCTAGCGTGATCGACTAGTTAAACGTGTTTAGGCCTAGCGGCGATTCGCGTTTTAGAACTTGAATTGGGAACATCGGTCGAGTATTGCACGAGAGTGAATAGGAGATCGATGCAACCTATAGGGAACAAGAATTAATAGAATTCGAGATTAGGGTTAAGAGACCTAGCAAGTAATTAACTCAAATCATCGAATACGTCCTAATGAGCACGGAAGTGGATTTAGGAGAATTTAGGGGATCCGGTTGACATTAAAATTGAACTTAGGGAGGAGAATATCATCACTTGGGTACTTTGCATGATTGGGTAGGTGGATTCGAAACCTTAGATTCTTTTATTTCTGAATTTAATCACCGTAGCGTTATTTGATTTGATTCTTGAAATTGCGATCTCAATCTCTTTCTCTCAACCACCTTCTATTGCTTAACCAACGTATCGGATTTCTTGACAATTTAGTTGAATTGGTAACCCAATCCTTGTGTTCGACCTCGGTAGAATCTTACCATGTTTTTATTACTTGTGACGACCCGGTACACTTGCCGGAGTCACAACATAGGTGGACCACCGCGCTATGCAACCAATTAGGGGCTGCCACGTAAGCCCTGATTGACACGTGGCAAGTCAAAGCATGTCCCTTGTCTGTTGACTTGGGCGCTTGAGCGTGGATACTCCCACACTCGAGCGTTGACTTCTGGCAAAAAGTCAACTCTTTGCATTCAGGGTCCGTTCAACGTTCGATTGCACTCAAATTTTAGATATAGGCTCATTAGGACCTAATAAACAACCTAAAACCATCAAAAAGGGCTAATCTCATCTCTAACTCCAAAATTCCTATTTCACATTCAGACATCTCAAAGATGGTAACCAGGAAACCCTAATTGGTCTCTATGCCTCAAACTCACCCGAAAAAGTCACGTACTTAACATGCAAGGGTTTCTAAACCTATAACAACATCTCAAATATGTATTCCACGTCCTAACCCTGAACCTCTTATGTAAATCACACATAAAATCACGGATGTTACATTTCTACCCCCCTTAAAAGAAATTTCACCCTCGGAATTTACATGCCTGAAAACAGATGGGGGTACTACAGCTGAATGTTCGCCTCACGCTCCCAAGTAGCATCTCCGGTAACACTATCCCATATGACCTTGACCAGGGGAATTTGTTTACCACGGAGTTCTTTAATCCTTCTATCTGCAATCTTAGACGGTAAAGCCTCATATTCCAGATTCTCTCGGAGTTGTATTGACTCAGGCTCAATGACATGAGAAGGATTAGGGTAATATTTTCTCAAATGGGATACATGAAAGACATTGTGAAGGTTGGAAAGGTTAGGCGGTAAGGCCATCTGGTAAGCTACTGGACTAATTCGTCGAAGAATCTGAAATGGTCCAATGAATCGGGGAGTGAACTTTCTAGACTTTATAGCTCTGTCAATTCTGGTCTTCGGAGTGACTCTCAAGAACACGTGATCACCTTCTTGAAACTCTAAGGGCCTCATCCTCTCATTACTGTAGCTTCTCTGCCTATCCTGTGCTTCCTTCATTTTCTCTTTGATTTTTCTGACTTGCTTCGTAGTTTGTTGTACCACATCAGGACCCAATACTTGGCTCTCGCCAGTCTCATACCAACACAACGGAGTCCTGCACTTACTCTCATACAGAGCCTCATACGGTGCCATCCCCATACTGCTGTGGAAACTGTTATTGTATGTGAACTTAATCAAAGGTAGGAACTCATCCCAATTGCTAACACGTTCCAACACGCAGGCTCTTAAAAGATATTCCAATGAATGAATTGTTCTCTCTGACTGTCCATCCGTTTGAGGATGACAAGTAGAACTCATCCTCAACTTTGTTCCCAAAGCATCATGTAACTGTATCCAAAATCTAGATGTAAATCTGGGATCTCGGTCGGAGACAATACTCAACGGCACACCATGCAGCCTCACTATAACTCTCACCAATAGGTAAGAAGTGAGCACACTTCGTCAACCTATCAATGATAACCCAAATCGCATCAAACCTCTTTGGAGTTCGTGGTAATCCAACCACAAAGTCCATTGCTATGCTATCCCACTTCCACTCTGGGATATCCAAGGACTGCCACAACCCGGCGGGCTTTTGATCCTCTATGTTAGCTTTCTGACATACCAAACATGATAGAACATACTCCGCCACTTCTTTCTTCATCTTTGGCCACCAAAACATCTTCTTCAAGTCTTGGAACATCTTGGTGGCTCCTGGGTGGAAACTCAACTTACTTTTATGTGCCTCCTCTAAGACCATCTTCCTAATCTCTAAGTCCTCTGGCACACATATCCGATCCTTAAACCTTAACACTCCATCTGATCCTCTCCTAAACTCTGAAACCTCACCCTCATCTATACCTCGATTCACATCCACCAAATATTCATCCTGACCCTGCTTAACCTTAAGGTCTCTCAAAAACTCACTACTGATGGTGATCATACCTAAGGATATTCTATCCTCAATCAAATCCATACCTAGGTTCAAATATCTAAACTGTTCAAGAAACTCCATCTCTTTCACCATCATTGCTGATACATGCAAGGATTTCCGACTTAGTGCATCCGCCACAACATTAGCCTTCCCTGGATGGTATTGAAGATCAAACTCATGGTCCTTAATAATTTCCATCCATCTACGTTGCCTCATGTTCAGCTCCTTCTGATCAAACAAATACTTTAAACTCTTGTTATCACTAAACACATTAAACTTAGCTCCATAGAGATAGTGTCGCCATATCTTCAATGCAAACACTATGGCTGCTAACTCTAGATCATGGGTCAGGTAATTCCTTTCATGAACCCTCAATTGTCGGGAAGCATAAGCCACAACTATTCCCTCTTGCATCAAAACACAACCCAATCCTTGATATGACGCGTCACAGTACACGTCAAACTGTCCTAATGGATCTGGTAACTTCAGCACATGAGATGTAGTCAACTTCTCCTTTAGCTTCTGAAAGCTCTCTTCACACTTCTCTGTCCAAACAAACGTTGTACCTTTTCTCATTAACTGCATCATAGGCAACGTAATGTTCGAGAAACCCTCGATGAACCTCCTAGGAAACTCCTCACCTCACTCACTGACTTAGGCCTCTCCCACTTAATCACGGCCTCTACCTTAACTGGATCGACAGCTATCCCTTTCTTGTTGATTACATGCCCTAGAAACTGTACTTCCTCTAACCAAAATTCACACTTGGATAGCTTAGCATACAACTTCCTATCTCTCAACACCTGTAACATCACTCTTAGATGCTCCTCGTGTTCTTCCCGACTACGGGAGTAGATAAGAATATCATCTATGAACACCACAACAAACTTGTCGAGGAACGGTCTAAAGATCCTGTTCATGTAATCCACGAACACCGCTGGAGCATTAGTTACACCAAAAGGCATAACTAGGTACTCGTAGTGTCCATACCTCGTCCTGAAAGCGGTCTTAGGCATATCCTCCTTCTTCACCCTAATCTGATGGTATCCTGATCTTAAATCTATCTTGGAAAACACCGAAGTTCCCTTCAACTGATCCATCAGATCATCTATCCTAGCAACGGATATTTGTTCTTGATTGTAACTTTATTCAACTGCCTATAATCCGTGCACAACCTAGAACTTCTGTCCTTTTTCTTGACAAAAAATACCGGTTCTCCCCAAGGCGAAACACTCGGTCTAATGAATTCCTTCTTCATCATGTCATCCAACTGTTTCTTCAACTCTGCCAACTCCACTGGTGACATCCGATAAGGAGCTACTGATATAGGTCCGGTCCCTGGTATGAGATCTATAGCAAACTCCACCTCCCTCTCTGGAGGCAAACCTAGAACATCAGGAGGGAAAACCTCAAGAAACTCTCTCACGATAGGCAAAGAATCCATACTCGGAGTCTCCTTAGCTTCCAATGAGAAAAGCATCACATACTGCTGAGACTCGTCACTCCTCATAGTCGTTCTTTCATTGGCAAATACTATGCTAGTAGGCTCAAGAAAAGATAAGGTCTTTCGGGCACAGTCTAACACTACATGGTTAGCCGAAAGCCAATCCATGCCCAGGATAATGTCTATCTGCTGCATAGGCAAACAGATGTGATCTACCAGAAATGTCATATTTTCAACAACTATAGGACACTGTAAGGAAACAGACATAGTGATCAAAGGATCACTGGTAGGGGTAGATACCATCAAAGTATATGGTAGCTGGGAAAGGGGCAAGTGTACGTAAATCATCCACACACTCATGGGAGACAAAAGAATGTGTAGCACCTGAATCAAACAAGACAGACGAGAGTCTGCTAGATATTAAACACATACCTTGAATAAGATCTGCAGATTGAGAGGTGATCCGCTGTCGCACGCGGGTCAAAAACGAGTGATTGGAAAAATACTGTAGTTAGGGCACGACAACTCGAGTATCGTATCTCAAGGACTCTTGGATTATTATTAACCAATAAATCAATTGGGGGGGGGGGGGGGGGTGTTTGAGGTTGAATGATTCAATTAAGAAAACAATGCAATTAAGTGATTATCAATAAGCTAGAACGATTAATCTACTGTTTCGGTTTCCTAACTATAATTGATTCATATGATTCCCATGCCCTAAGTGGATTCTAATCCCTTTTCGATAGTAGCGGCAATTAAACAAGTGCAATTGACACTACGAGATATATATTCCTAATTTCCGAATTAAGCAAACGGATTGAAGCTCTCGTGGATTAAGCAAACACGATCAAACACACGCGGATTAAGCAAACGCGATCGAGGTATAGGAACATATAGTCATCGAAATGAATCAATACTTATTCTATATAACTTGAATTAAGCAAACAAGACATATAGCATAATATTGAAAGGGATAAGCAAATTGATTGGGAATTATAGAACCTCAAGTGTCGGCTGATGAGCCTCTGTTTGACTGGTTTTATAACTAGTCAAGACCTGGGCTTTGTGCTTATTTTATACCATTTTTACCCAAATTAGACTTGATTGTTCCTAAGTAGTATTTTGAGTCTGTAAATTGTTTTTATGTTAATTTAGTTGTTTTAGAGTTGAATAATTATTTACTTTTATTTTCTATTTTCAGGTTAATAAAAAGTAATAAATCTGGAGCCGCTCGCCCCGCGAATGATCTCTCGCCCCGCGAGTATTGCAACCATGAAAAAGTCAGAGACGATCACGGCTTGCCCGTGTTGAAGATCACAGCCGTGGCAATTCTGAAGTTGAAGAGTTCGCCCCGCGAGCATTCCTTCGCCTCGCGAGTATTGGAAGATCAGAAGCCATCACGGTTTGGGCGTGTTGAATGCCACGGGCGTAACAGTTGGAAGCTGAAGAGTTCGCCTCGCGAAGGATGTGCTCGCCTCGCGAGAAGACAAAGAGTTGCAGACCTTTCATGTAATTCGCCTCGCGAGCAGTGATTCGCCCTCATGAGTACTCACGACTCCAGAAACGTGTATATAAGCAGTCTTAGGCAGAAATGAAGGGTATAGTCAGAATTAGCCAGTTTTGGCTAGTTTCTGAGCTAATCTTAGTTAGCCTTTTGTTTTCTCTTTTAGTTATGTTTTGTTTTCCTTTTGTAATGGAGAATTAGTCTCCTAGATTAATCTACTGTGATTGGTTCCTGTTAAGACTTGAGGTTTATGTAATCCTGTTTCATTTCCTTTTCTCTTTTCAATGCCATGCTTTATATTTCTGTTTGCTTAATTCAGGATTATATTGTGTTGTGTTGGTTTATCTCGGTGATATCATGTTCCTATATATAATCGCGTTTGCTTAATTCGCGTGTGTTCGTTTTCGTGTTCGCTTAGTTCACGAAGGGCTTAACCCCGTTTGCTTAATTCGGGAATAGGGATATATATCTGTAGTAGTGGTTCCGCTTGTAAATTGTTGCTACAACCGGGAGGGGATTAGAATCTGCTTAGGGTTGCATGAACCGATGATAGTTGGGAAACCAAAAGCGATGAGGTTAATCGCTTTAGCTTATTTGGTAATCTGCTCTATTTTCTTGCTTTGTTTTTCTGTTTTGCTTCTTAATTTAGTTCTCAATCCAAAACCCCCAATTCTGACTTTTTCTAACTTTTTCTGTTAATAATAACAACAACTAAAGAGTCCTTGAGAGACGATCCGAGTTGTCGCTCTATACTACATTATTTTGTAAACGCTCGTTCTTTTTGGCGCGTGGCGACAGCGCGTTCAAAAATTGGCGCCGTTGCCGGGGACTCTGGTTTGTTGTTATTAGCAGAAAATAATTTTTGAAAAAAAAAAAAACTTTTTGCTTTGCTAATTAGTTTTGTCTGCTTTGTCTGGTCTGTAAATTTTATTTTCCCCCATGGATAATTATATGCGAAATTATATGCCTAATGTTTATTATGAGCAACCTTGCATGTATTATCCTAGTTTTAATGAGCCACCACCATACTATCCTAGCCAAGTGACCACCTCTGCACCTTCCGAACCTTCACAGAGCACCTTGGATGAGATTGCTTCTATGATACAACAAATGGAAGAGAACAATCAACGGATGGCAGTAAGCCAGCAATACCAGCCTGACCCTACACTAGCCCAACTCAGTTTGGAAGAAATGCTACAACAAATGGCTGTACAAACGGAAGCATACAATCTTGAATTTCAACAGAGGATGGAGGCAATGGAGGCAAGTAATCTTGAAGCCCAACAGAGGGACCAAGCTGAATCTCAAAAGTTGTGGGCTCTAATTGATCAAGTTACCGCCAACTCGGCTGCAATGCTAACTCCACAGCCCCTTGAAGATCATACAGAGTCACCAGTTATTTTTGAAAATACTTCTGATTATGATTCTGATAATAGTTCTGTTGATGATGAATTTAGTGTTGAATCCCCTGATCCTAATGCATGTTATTGTGATGGCACTGCTGCTTTGTGTATACACTGTTATGCAGGTTTATACTTGAAAGGAAACAACGAAAATGAGGATCAGGAGGATCAGGAGGACATCTGCTCCCCCGTGCCTGAAGATAAAGAAGAACCTTTGGGAGTAGATGATTCAAGTGAAGCAAATGCATGTGTTGAGAGTAATGGGGTGGATGCACTGTGTGAAGAATTTCCAGACATTCTAACTTTTTCTGATTCATTTTCTTGTAATATATGTACTAACTCTAACCTTTGTGTGGTGTGTGCTGAAATCTCTGCATGTATAGCAGGTGTTGAATTTGTTAGTGCAGTGGATGAAGAAAAGGCAGAAGTTGAAGCAGCACCAGTAACCCCAACTAACTGTTTGCCACCTCCCCCTGAGGAACCAGTGATGGAGTTTAAGCCCTTGGATCTTGCACTATGGCCGGTCCAAGAGGTTGAACCCCGATTCTATTGGGGAGACTTTATTGAGAAGGAGGTCATCTGTGACCCGAGAGGTTGTGAGAAGTCCGCCACACTGGGTGGAGTCATTATAATTGTCAAGTGCTCACCTCCGCATCAAAGCTGCAAGTTAGGGAGGCTTGGAATGAATTTCAGTCCTTTGGCTATCACGTGGGCCTTATGCTACAAGCAATGGGATCCTGGCGGAACCGCCCTTCAATGAGCTTTTCTTAACCCTTTCTCCTTTTTAATTTTCTTTTGCTCTGTTTTATTTCTGTTTTGTTTTTAATAAGGCTCCTGAATAATTTGAGAAGCTCGGGAGTTGTGTTTGTGTCTTGGTATTGGCAAGTTTGATGGATTTGATTAATTTTTGCATAGATTGATTGCATGATAGTGTTGACTGTTTTCCCCCTAGGATATGAAATTTTTGAAAATATGATCCCCATGTGATTGAAAACTGAACTTTGGGATTTTGTTATGATGGCATGATTTATGATAAGTTTAGGGTGATAGGAAGCACACACTAGGGATAGAATCTCTTTCAAATAATTTGCAAAAATGTCCAGGTGAGGTTTTTGAGCCTCCAACATGTTTTAAATTGTGTGAAAATCACTTTTTAAGTTGCACTTTCCTGAATTTGATTGAATCTCTTTTTGGTTTGCATGATTATATGTTTGCTTCAAATGATTTAGGCATTTTCTTTGTAAATAAACTACTTGGCCTGAATAATCAATTCCTAATGCATGTTCCCTAGTTAGCCCCTTTGAGCCTATTAGCCTGTTAATTCTTGATAACCTAATGTTATATGCCCAAAAATCTGGAAAACCATGTTAACCCGATCTTAGGATTAGGAGAGCATGTAATCTTAGAATGGGTGCAAGAAACCAAAGTTTGGGGTGGCTGCAAGGTGCAATGTGTTGTTTGGGATTGAAAAAAAAAAAAGAAAAAAAAAAGTGTAAAAACGAAAAAAATTTATGTGAAAAAAAAAAAAAGAAAAAAAAAAGAAAAAGAAAAGAAAAACAGAAAAAAAAATAAAAGTGAAAAAAATGTCAAAAAGAAATAAAAAGGCTGTAGCCACCCAGAAGCATAAAGAAAAAAATTAAGAAAGGAACTTGATTTAAATTCAAAGTGTAAATAATGTTCATGCTCTCTTAGTTCCTAGGGTCTTCAGCCTAGTACCTTTGTATATCCTTCCCTTAGCCAGGCCCCATTACAACCCATAAAAGACCTTTTGATGTTGCTTGCATATTTTCTGTGGGGACCATTTTGAGATGAAAATCAAATTTATGGGAAGTGCTCTTAAAAGTGAAATTGAGTGAATTGTTGATAGCCTGACACAAACTGAGCGAATGAGTGAACACAAATTTCCCTTGTGAGGAAGGCAGTTGTTTGAATTTGGTGATCTCCCTCTTGTGTGTAACTTGGATCCCCAGCTTAGATTTCTGATTGTCTGAATAATGAAATTCTCAATTGTTTAGAATAAATGAATGTGGGGATTACTTTGCTTGGAAGGGGGGGGAACATTGAAAAGAAAAAAAAAATTCTTTGAAAAATTGCTTGAAATCTGTGTGAAAGTTGATTGAGTCCTTAAGCTTGCCATGTTTTGCCAGGTCTTGAGTCTTTTTAAGTTTTTAAGTTTTTGAGTTTTAGTTTGCTTGGGGACAAGCAAAGTTTAAGTTTGGGGTATTTTGATGAGCCTCTGTTTGACTGGTTTTATAACTAGTCAAGACCT
Organism: Sophora flavescens; assembly: GCA_030762895.1. NCBI lineage: Eukaryota > Viridiplantae > Streptophyta > Magnoliopsida > Fabales > Fabaceae > Sophora > Sophora flavescens. Next base: position 35,070,582 of record CM061065.1, read on the forward strand.
GGGCTTTGTGCTTATTTTATACCATTTTTACCCAAATTAGACTTGATTGTTCCTAAGTAGTATTTTGAGTCTGTAAATTGTTTTTATGTTAATTTAGTTGTTTTAGAGTTGAATAATTATTTACTTTTATTTTCTATTTTCAGGTTAATAAAAAGTAATAAATCTGGAGCCGCTCGCCCCGCGAATGATCTCTCGCCCCGCGAGTATTGCAACCATGAAAAAGTCAGAGACGATCACGGCTTGCCCGTGTTGAAGATCACAGCCGTGGCAATTCTGAAGTTGAAGAGTTCGCCCCGCGAGCATTCCTTCGCCTCGCGAGTATTGGAAGATCAGAAGCCATCACGGTTTGGGCGTGTTGAATGCCACACGGCGTAGCGGTTGGAAGCTGAAGAGTTCGCCTCGCGAAGGATGTGCTCGCCTCGCGAGAAGACAAAGAGTTGCAGACCTTTCATGTAATTCGCCTCGCGAGCAGTGATTCGCCTCGCGAGTACTCTGACTCCAGAAACGTGTATATAAGCAGTCTTAGGCAGAAATGAAGGGTATAGTCAGAATTAGCCAGTTTTGGCTAGTTTCTGAGCTAATCTTAGTTAGCCTTTTGTTTTCTCTTTTAGTTATGTTTTGTTTTCCTTTTGTAATGGAGAATTAGTCTCCTAGATTAATCTACTGTGATTGGTTCCTGTTAAGACTTGAGGTTTCTGTAATCCTGTTTCATTTCCTTTTCTCTTTTCAATGCCATGCTTTATATTTCTGTTTGCTTAATTCAGGAGTATATTGTGTTGTGTTGGTTTATCTCGGTGATATCATGTTCCTATATATAATCGCGTTTGCTTAATTCGCGTGTGTTCGTTTCGTGTTCGCTTAGTTCACGAAGGGCTTAACCCCGTTTGCTTAATTCGGGAATAGGGATATATATCTGTAGTAGTGGTTCCGCTTGTGAATTGTTGCTACAACCGGGAGGGGATTAGAATTTGCTTAGGGTTGCATGAACCGATGATAGTTGGGAAACCAAAAGCAGTAGGTTAATCGCTTTAGCTTATTTGGTAACTGCTCTATTTTCTTGCTTTGTTTTCTGTTTTGCTTCTTAATTTAGTTCTCAATCCAAAACCCCCAATTCTGACTTTTTCTAACTTTTTCTGTTAATAATAACAACAACTAAAGAGTCCTTGAGAGACGATCCGAGTTGTCGCTCTATACTACATTATTTTGTAAACGCTCGTTCTTTTTGGCGCGTGGCGACAGCGCGTTCATCGGCGGAAACCGATTACATCAGATTAATCCTTGGTGTTTAGTTCTCCATCACAAACATAACAAAAACCCATGAAATAATTTGTAAATAGTGAAAATTCTCTCCCCTGTTCTGTCTGCCCTGATGCCTTTTTATAGATCAGGTGCACGTCACGGCAATGATGGCCATCACGGCCACACCGTGACCAATTCTGCCAAGGGCGCACATTCAAATTCTAGTCCGTCACGGTCGTGATGGGTATCACGGCCAGGCGATCGCTTCTGTCCATGGATGTTGATCTTTCACGGTCGTGACCTCCATCACGGCTAGGCCGAGATCAATTCTGATCTTCAGGGTCTTCTCATCACGCCCGTGATGGGTATCACGACTGGGCCGCGATGCTTTCTGACTTTCATGGGTAGCACATCACGGCCGTGACCAGTGTCACGGTCTGGGCGTGATGGCTTCTGCTTCAAGTGTCCTTCCCTTTTTGCTCTTCTTATTAACCTGAAAATATGAAATAGCAGTAAATGCTTTATTGGACTCAAAATTAACTAAAATATCCTAAAACTACTTAAGAGACTCAAAATGTTGCTTGAGGACAATTAAATCCAAATTTGGGCGAAAACGAGATCAAACCCGAATAATTAGTACAAAAACCATGGTCTTACTAGTTATAAAACTAGATGAGTCAGAGGCTTATCAAAATACCCCAAACTTGGCAAGCTTAAAGGATTCAATCAAATTCGCACAAATTTCATGCAATTTTAACAAAACAATTTTTCTTCAATGTTTTCCCCCCTTGCAACAGCGTAATGCAACCCCCACATTCATTTACTTTAAACAATTGAGAATTCCATCATTCATGCAATCAGTAATCTGAGTTGAGGATCCAAGTTACACACAAAAGGGAGATCACCAATTTCAAACAATCGCCTTACTCACAAGGGCATTTAATATTTCACTCATTCACTCAATTTGTCTAGGCTATCAACTTTTCACTCAATTTCACATTTCAAGAGCACTTCCCATGAATTTGATTTTCATCTCAAAATAGTTCCCACGAAAACATGCATGCAACATCAAAAGGTCTTTTAAAGGTTGTAATGAGGCCTGGCTAAAGGTAGGATATTCAAAGGTACTAGGCTTAAGTCCCTAGGAACTAAGAGAGCATGAACATTTTGACACATTGAAATTCCACTCAAATTCCTTTTTCCATTTTTCTTTTTTGCCTTGGGTGACTACAGCCTTTTTCTTCTAATACCGTTTTTTTTTTGACATTTTTGTTCTTTTCTTCTTTTTCTTTTTGCCTTTGGCTCCAACCTTTATTTTTTCTTTTTCTCAATCCAAAACAACACATCATATCCTTGTAGCCACCCCAAACTTAGTTACTTTCAACCCTTGTCTTTCTAAGCATCCATGCTCTCCTAATACTAAGATTGGGTTAACATGGTTTTTCCAGATTTTTGGCTTCTAACATGAGGTCATCAAGAAACAATAGGCTTATTAGGATCAATGTGGCTAACTAGGGAGCATGCATTAGGGATGGTTCTTTTTAGGCCAAGTAGCTATTTCAAAGAAAATTGCCTAAATCATCTGATGCAACACATAAACATGCAAACAATGAAGAGATTCAAGCAAATCCGGGAAAGTGTAGCTTAAAAGTGATTCACACAATTAAAAACAATGTTGGAGGCTCAAATTCCTCACCTGGACATTTTTGCAAATTGTTTGACCGAGATACAATTCCTAGTGTGCACCCATTCACCCCAACTTATCATAAATTAAGCAATCACAATGAAATTTTTCAAAGTTCAATTTTCAATTTTTCACATGGGGATCAAATTTTCGATTTTCAAAACCTAGGGGGAAATCATCAAAAATCAACATAATTCATGCAATCAATTTATGCTAAATTCAATCAAAATCCAGCAAGCTCACCGACACAAGACTCACACACATACGACACAATTAAAAGGAAGCAAAATAATTAAGAAGATAAAGGTTTAGAAAAACTCACGAAGGCGCTTCCACCGGGATCCCACTGCCTGTGATACAATGGGCCAAGGGATGCTCAAATTGTAACGTAATCTTCCCGGATCCCATGGCATGCACCATGAATACGACAATGAGCGCTTGACAATCATGGTGACTCCTTCAAGTGTGAAGGACTTTTCAATATCTCCCAGGTCAAAGATGACCTCTTTATCAACAAAGTCTTCCCAATAAAAATGGGGTTCGACCTCTTTGACTGGCCATAGTGCCTTCATATTTAAAGATGCAAAATCCAGTTTCTCGGGCAGAGGCTTGAACTCCATCGTTGGTTGTTTCACAGTGGGAGGTGACGAACAAGTGGAGAGGATCACTGGTGCTGCTTCTTGAGTCACCGGCAAGTGTACCGGGTCTTTGCAAGTAATAAATTAAACACGGTAAGTAATTACCGAGGTCGAACACAAGAATTGGGCTACCAATTCGACTAATCCGCGAGAAGTTCGATACGTTTGGTCAAGTAACAGAAAGTGGTTGAGAATGGAGAGAATATGATCGCAAATTAAATTAACAAATCTAATAGAAATAAGATATTAAGATCTGAAATTAAAATATCTAAGGTCTCAAATCCACCTACCCAATCATGCATGGTACCCAAGTGATGATGATTCTTCCCTAAGTTCAATTACAATGTCAACCAGGACCCCCAAATTCTCCTATATCCAATGTCGTGCTCAATAGGACGTATTCGATGATTGAGTTAATTACTTACTGGGTCTCATAACCCTAATCATCAAACTCTATTAATTCTTGTTCCCTATAAGGTTGCACCGATCTCCTACTCACTCTCGTGCAATATTCGATCGATGATCCCAATTCAAGTTCTAAAACGTGAATTGCCTCCTAAGCCTCATCACATTTAACTAGTCAATCACGCATGCATATGATCAACGTAATCAAATCAGAATTGGAAAACATTAATTGAAAGAAGGGAGAAAGACATACATCACATCGAATTCTACACCGCCATGGGTGGTTTCATTGATCCCTCTGATGAGGGGATTAGTTCCTCATGCTCGTAAAGACAGACAAGCAATCGGACATAACCACCATAGTAAAATAAGAAAAAGAAAAGAGGAGACGCAGCTCCAAAAACACAAGGATTCGTCCCTAAACGCTACAAAACAGTGGTGAATCAAAAGCTTCACAATTCTGCCCTAAAACAGCAATATATAGGATTCAGGATCTGCGTGAACTCGCGAGGCAAACAACCTCTCGCGAGGCGAATATTAAAATTGACGCGCTTTCAAATTGGACTCTCGCGAGGTGAGTAGCCTCTCGCGAGGCGACACAGAGAGGATGACAATTCTGACACAGTCAGGCCTTCAGGATCGCGAGGCGAGTGTTATCTTCTGGGGGCGAGACAGAAAGGATGACTGTTGCTGCTTCAGCTGGTCTTCAGGATCGCGAGGTGAGAATCCTCTCGCGAGGCGAGTATCTCCAGAATGGCAATTTCCACTGTTTTCTTCATTCCCTTGACTCGAAGTGCTTCCCCTTTTAACCTGAAACAATAAAAAGAAACAAAAAGCGTAATTCTATTCAAAATAGATTAAAAACTACTAAAAATGCCTAAAACGAGTCAAAGTCTAACTTAAGAACAAAACAAGGTCAATTTGGGCGAAATAGAGATTGAACTTGAATAATTAGCACATCAACCACAATCTTACTAGTTATAAAACTAGATAAGCCAGAGGCTTATCAAAACACCCCAAACTTAAACCTTGCTTGTCCCCAAGCAAGCTAAAACTCAAAAAAAGACTCAAGACTTGGCAAGCTTAATGGATTCAATCAATTTCGCACAAATTTCATGCAATCTTACAAAACAGTTTTTCTTCAATGTTTCCGCCCTTACATCAATGTAATCCCCACATTCATTTACTTTAAACAATTGAGAACATCATCATGCATGCAATCATTAATCTAACTTGAGGATCCAAGTTACACACAAAAAGGAGATCACCAAATTCAAACAATTGCCTTCATCACAAGGGCATTTAGTAATTCACTCATTCGCTCAATTTGTCTAGGCTATCAACTTTTCACTCAAATTCACATTTCAAGAGAACTTCCCATGAACTTGATTTTCATCTCAAAAATAGTTCCCACGAAAACATGCATTCAACATCAAAAGGTCTTTTAAAGGTTGTAGTGGGGCCTGGCTAAGGGTAGGATATTCAAGGATACTAGGCTTAAGTCCCTAGGAACTAAGAAAGCATGAGCATCTGACACATCTTCCACTCAAATTCATTTTTCCATTTTTCTTTTTGCCTCGGGTGACAACAGCCTTTTCCTTGCTAATCTTTTTGTTTTGCCCCTTTTCTTTTTGGCAATTTTTTTCTTTTTTTTTCTTTTTTTCTTTTTTTTTCTTTTTGCCTTGGGTTTCAACCTTTATTTTTCTTTTTCTCAACCCAAAATGACATATCACCTTGTAGCCACCCCAAACTTAGTTTCTTACACCCTTCTCTTGCTAAGCTTTCACGCTCTCCCAATCCTAAGATTGGGTTAACATGGTTTTTCAAATTTTTGGCTTATAATATAGGGTCATCAAGAAACAATAGGCTAATTAGGCTCAATGTGGCTAACTAGGGAACATGCATTAGGGATGGTTCTTTTTAGGCCAAGTAGCTATTTCAAAGAAAATTGCCTAAATCATTTGATGCAACACATAAACATGCAAACCATGAAGAGATTCAAGCAAATTCGGGAAAGTGCAACTTGAAAGTGATCCACACAATCAGAAAAACAAACTTGAAGGTTCTAATCCTCACCTGGACATTTTTGCAAATTGTTTGACCGAGATACAATTCCTAGTGTGTGCACCCCTTCACCCCAAACTTGTCATAAATCAAGCACTCACAATAAAGTTTCTCAAAGTTCAATTTTCAATTTTTCCCATGGGGATCAACTTTTCTATTTTCAGAACCTAGGGGGAAATCATCAATGGTCAAAATAATTCATGCAATCTATCTATGCTAAATTTAATTAAAATCCAACAAGCTTGCTGACACACATTCATACACATACTCTTGATCTTCTCAAATTATTCAAGAGCGACAAACAAAAACAAAAACATGAACAAAAACAAAAACAACAATTGGTTCCCTCCCCCACACTTAAAGCATACATTGTCCTCAATGAAAGAACACAGATATATAAAATAAGAGTGAGGAAAGGAGAGGGTGCTCCCTGATCAAATACTAGTGGAGGTGGCCGCTTCCACGGAAAGTTCTTCTACGGTTGCATCCTCATCCAATTTTTCCCTCGGGCACCCCTTTGCTGGGCCAAAGGCCTCTCTTGGAAGAAATCCTGCAAATCAAAAAATTAATTGCAGATTCACGAGGCGAGAGATCACTCGCGAGGCGGATGTGGAAAATTGTTCTTCACACTTTCCAGAATCGTGAGGCGAGTAGTATCTCGCGAGGCGAATCTGGAATTCCAACAGATGATGATGCCCAGAATCGCGAGGCTAAATCAGTCCTCGCGACGCGATACAGAAGCGTGAGCAAGCCTCTGAGATTCAGGGCTTCTGTCTCACGTGGCCACTGTGGATTCGCGTGGCGAATCAACCTTTATATATATATATATATATATATATATATATATATATATATATATATGAAAATGACAGAAACTAAAAATAAAGGATACCTAGCTTGGGTTGCCTTCCAAGTAGCGCTTGTTTAACGTCACTATCTTGACTTATTAAGAAGCATCCACCTGGATCCCATAGCCTGTGGCATAAGGGTGAAGAGATGCTCATCATGTGAGATCCTCCACCCGGATCCCATGGTTTGTGAAGTGGCAATTGTAGAAGCAATACGACTCTTTCCACAATTCCACCTAGCACGTGTGTGAAAACTCCATTGACCTCTGCAATAATGAACTCACTTCCTCTCGGGTCAAATGGTGTTTTCTCGAGGAAGTGTGTCAGACAAGTGGGAGGGTATAACTTACCAGTGTCCACACATGCATGTAAGCCAACATATTTATTTAATGCAGCAAAATCAGATTGCTCAGCAAGCATGGTGGAGTCCACTACCGCATCATCTGCACTTTGATCCATCCCCCCAACCATATTCTGCTCAAACAATGCTTCATGTGGGTATTGTACTAGCCGTTTGCAAATCTCCCCCACTTGCTCCGCTGCCTTGTCACTTGTCAACTCCTCTTTCTCAGGTTGCTCTTCCTCAACATGTGGTAGTTCTTCCTCCACTTCCTGAGAACTAGTTGCATCCCTGTTAGATCCCAACACCCTACCGCTTCTAGTTGTTATGGCATCACATTGGTTCTTAGAGTTGTTCTCGGTATCACCTGGGAAAGTGCCTGGGAGACGCTCATTTAGTTGCTTTGCGAGCTGAGCCATCTGCGTCTCTAGATTCTGAATTGCTGACCCTGTATGCGTTGCCAACTTATCAATGGTTGTGCTTGTATAGATTGCCAACTTCTCAATTGCCGCATTCGCCTTCTCAAAACTCAACTCCCAAGGTTGCCTTCCACCATCCTGTTGAGGTTGTTGTTGCTAATGTTGTTGAGGCTGTGGTTGCCCGGCTAGACCACCACTAGCATTACTCCAAGCGAAACCCGGATGGTCTCTCCTCATATAACCCCTATTATGATTCTGACTGTTCCTCTGATAGTTGTTCTGGGGCACGCTGTCATAGAAATTATGGCACGAGTCCACATGTTCTTGAGAGAAGTAGAACAGACAGCTCTGAGGGTCATGGTCTCCATTACAATTTTCGCAACCCGGAAGCATTCCCTCATGTACCTCGCATACAAAACAAGGCAAGACCAAGTGGAATCAAAGAAGTAGATAGAAATAATAATAAATAAATAACAAAAAATAAAAAAAATAAAAAAAAATAACTTAACCAAATAATCAAACTTCCCAAAAAATTAGGAAAATTGGTTGTGCCAATCCCCGGCAACGGCGCCAAAAACTTGTTGAGTCACCGGCAAGTGTATCGGGTCGTCGCAAGTAATAAATTAAACACGGTAAGTAATTACCGAGGTCGAACACAAGGATTGGGCTACCAATTCGACTAATCCGCGAGAAGTTCGATACGTTTGGTCAAGTAACAGAAAGTGGTTGAGAATGGAGAGAATATGATCGCAAATTAAATTAACAAATCTAATAGAACTAAGGTACTAAGGTATTAAGATCTGAAATTAAAATATCTAAGGTCTCAAATCCACCTACCCAATCATGCGTAGTACCCAAGTGATGATGATTCTTCCCTAAGTTCAATTACAATGTCAACCAGGACCCCCAAATTCTCCTATATCCACTGTCGTGCTCAATATGACATATTCGATGATTGAGTTAATTACTTACTGGGTCTCATAACCCTAATCATCAAACTCTATTAATTCTTGTTCCCTATAAGGTTGCACAGATCTCCTACTCACTCTCGTGCAATAGTCAATCACGCATGCATATGACCAACGCAATCAAATCAGAATTGGAAAATATTAATTGAAAGAAGGGAGAAAGACTTACATCACATCGAATTCTACACCGCCATGGGTGGTTTCATTGATCTCTCTGATGAGGGGATTAGTTCCTCATGCTCGAAGACAGACAAGCAATCGGACATAACCACCATAGTAAAATAAGAAAAGGAAAAGAGGAGACGCAGCTCCAGAAACACAAGGATTCGTCCCTAAACGTTACAAAACAGTGGTGAATCAAAAGCTTCACAATTCTACCCTAAAACAGCAATATATAGGATTCAGGATCTGCACGAACTCGCGAGGCGAGCAATCTCTCGCGAGGTGAATATTAAAATTCACACGCTTTCAAATTGGACTCTCGCGAGGTGAGTAGCCTCTTGCAAGGCGACACAGAGAGGATGACAATTCTGACACAGTCAGGCCTTCAGGATCGCGAGGCGAGCATTATCTTTGAGGGGCGAGACAGAAAGGATGACTGTTGCTGCTTCAGCTGGTCTTCAGGATCGCGAGGCGAGAATCCTTTCGCGGGGCGAGTATCTCCAGAATGGCAATTTCCACTGTTTTCTTCATTCCCTTAACTCGAAGTGCTTCCCCTTTTAACCTGAAACAATAAAAAGAAACAAAAAGCGTAATTCTATTCAAAATAGACTAAAAACTACTAAAAATGCCTAAAACGAGTCAAAGTCTAACTTAAGAACAAAACAAGGCCAATTTGGGCGAAATAGAGATTGAACTCGAATAATTAGCACATAAACCACAGCCTTACTAGTTATAAAACTAGATAAGCCAGAGGATTATCACTGCTTCGACCTCTGCACAATTTTCACTCACTGCATTACCAAATCCACCACCTTCTATACATGCAGTAATCTCAGCACACACAGCACAAAGGTCAGTGTTAGTACAATCAGCACATGAGTAAACATCATCAAAACCAGATAAAGATGGAAAATCAGCAGCCGCAATCAAATCACAATAAGTGTCATCAACAATTTCAGAAAGCAACTCTATTTGAAAAACAGAATGCTCAGAAGAATTATTGCCAAGAATATCTATTTGCGAATTTGAATGCTCTTCAAGGAGATCTTGTGATTGCAGTGTAGTCAAGGTGGAGGCAATGTGACCAATTTGAGTGGCCAAATTCTGAAGACTTGCTTCTGTCCTCTGTTGGAATTCAAGAGTGTGTTCTGCCATTTGTTGCACCAATTCTTCCAGACTGGGTTGGACTGGTGTGGGGTCAGACTGATATTGATGCTGGCTTATTGTCAATTTATGAACCAAAGAAGCTAACTCATCCAAGCTGCCATGTTCTCCACCATGTTGGCCAGGATAGAAAAGTTGCACCTCATTCACTCCAATCATGCCAAAATCACTGCCAAACTCATATTTACCAGTAAGGTCAGGATAATATATGCATGATGGCTTATAATCAACATTAGGCATATAATTTTGCATATAATTATCCATGGGAAGTACTAAGATTCTCAACCAGACCTAGTAGCCAGAACTGCTTCAACAATGCATCAACAAATTTGTTAATAACAACAAGAGTCCCCGACAACAGCGCCAATTTGATCCGCTGTCGCACACGGGTCAAAAACGAGTGATTGGAAAAATATTGTAGTTAGGGAACGACAACTCGAGTATCGTATCTCAAGGACTCTTGGATTATTATTAACCAATAAATCAATTGTGTGTGTGTGGGTGGGTGGGGGGGGGGGGTTGAGGTTGAATGATTCAATTAAGAAAACAATGCAATTAAGTGATTATCAATAAGCTAGAACAATTAACACTACTGTTTCGGTTTCGGGCACAGTCTAACACTACATGGTTAGCCGAAAGCCAATCCATGCCCAGGATAACGTCTATCTGCTGCATAGGCAAACAGATGAGATCTACCAGAAATGTCCTACTTTCAACAACTATAGGACACTGTAAGGAAACAGACATAGTGATCAAAGGATCACTGGTAGGGGTAGATACCATCAAAGTATATGGTAGTTGGGAAAGGGGCAAGTGCAAATCATCCACGAGAGTCTGCCCAGATATTAAACACATACCTTGAATAAGATCTGCAGACTGAGAGGTGATCCGCTGTCGCACACGGGTCAAAAACGAGTGATTGGAAAAATACTGTAGTTAGGGCACGACAACTCGAGTATCGTATCTCAAGGACTCTTGGATTATTATTAACCAATAAATGAAATAGGGGGGGGGGGGGGGGGTTGAGGTTGAATTATTCAATTAAGAAAACAATGCAATTAAGTGATTATCAATAAGCTAGAACGATTAATCTATTGTTTCGGTTTCCCAACTTTCATTGATTCATATGATTCCCATGCCCTAAGCGGATTCTAATCCCTTTTCAATTGTAGCGGCAATTAAACAAGCGCAATTAACACTACGAGATATATATTCCTAATTTTCGAATTAAGCAAACGGATTGAAGCTCTTGTGAATTAAGCAAACACGATCAAACACGCACGGATTAAGAAAACGCGATCGAGGTATAGGAACATATAGTCATCGAAATGAATCAATACTTATTCTATATAAATTGAATTAAGCAAACAAGACATATAGCATAATATTGAAAGGGATAAGCAAATTGATTGGGAATTATAGAACCTCAAGTGTCGGCGGAAACCGATTACAGCAGATTAATCCTTGGTGATTAGTTATCCATCACAAACATAACAAAAACTGTAGAAATAATTTGTAAACAGTGAAAATTCTCTCCTCTGTTCTGTCTGCCCTGATGCCTTTTTATAGATCAGGTGTGCGTCACCGCCATGATGGCCATCACGGCCAGGCCGTGACCAATTCTGCCAAGGGCGCGCATTAAAATTCTAGTCTGTCACGGCCGTGATGGGTATCACGGCCAGGCCGTGACGCTTCTGTCCATGGGTGCTGATCTTTCACGGTCGTGACCTCCATCACGGCTAGGCCGTGATCAATTCTGATCTTCAGGGTCTTCTCATCACACCCGTGATGGGTATCACGGCTGGGCCGTGATGCTTTCTGACTTTCATGGGTAGCTCATCACGGCCGTGACCAGTGTCACGGCCTGGGCATGATGACTTCTACTTCAAGTGTCCTTCCCTTTTTGCTCTTCTTATTAACCTGAAAATATGAAATAGCAGTAAATGCTTTATTGGACTCAAAATTAACTAAAATATCCTAAAACTACTTAAGAGACTGAAAATGTTGCTTGAGGACAATTAAATCCAAATTTGTGCGAAAACGAGAACAAACCCGAATAATTAGTACAAAAACCATGGTCTTACTAGTTATAAAACTACATGAGCCAGAGGCTTATAAAGAGGACTCAAATCCTCTCACTATAAACACCCTCCATGTGGCCTGAGGTCTGGCCGTCTGTCGTCCCGCTATTGGAACCCCTCTTGCAGCTTCTCCTCTGGAACCACTGGCTCCTCTGGAACTACTAGCTCCTCTGCCGGTTGTCGGCTGCTGCTGTACCGCTCTCTGTCGGCAATCCCTAGCAAAATGACCTAGTTTGCCACAGACGCAGCAACCAGATCTATCTGTGCAATCCCTGATATAATATGGACCTCCGCATCTGAAACACACTGGGGCCCTCTGCTGCTGGCCCTCTCTGGTAACTGGTGCTGGTGGTGCAGATGTCTGAGAGCTCTGTCCCGGTCTAATGCATGGTACTCTCCTTCACTGAGAACCTCTATCACCTCTCCTCTGATGATGTGCTCTGGTAGGACCCCCTACGCTGCTGTCTCTGCTCTGCAGCCTGTCTCTGGTCCATACTCTCAATGGCACTGCACCTTACTTCTAGCTCTGGGAAACTCAGGATATCCAAGGCACTATAGCCCTCCTCAACTCATGCCGTAAACCCTCCTCGAATCATCGGCACATCCAGTCCTCATCTGGAAACCTCTGGTAGAACTCAAAACTGAATCAGGGCCTCGAATCTGGCCTCGTAATCACCAACAGACCTGTCTCCCTGCTGGAGACTTATAAACTCTCTCTCCTTCTTGCGTCTGACTAATCGCGGGAAGTACTTCTCAAAGAATCAATCTCTGAACAGCTCCCAACTGATCAGTCTACCCTCAGCCTCTAACAATCTCCTCTTGCCTCTCCACCATGACTCAGCCCCTCCGGTCATCATGAAGGCGGCATAGGTCACCTTCCTATCATCTCTGCATCTCATGGTATCAATGATCTTCTCGAGCTGATGAATCCACTCTGCTCGCTCTAGATCATACTCTCCACTGAACTGTGGTGGCTTACCTTTGATAAAGGTAGTCAATCCTGCATCCTCAGCGGCTCTCCTTCTATCCTGCCGCTCCTATAGTTCTACCTCTCCCTGTACCCTCTGAGCATTCTACCGCGCCTGCTGCAACAGAACGGATTCTAACTCGCGAATAGTCCCAAGAGTCTTGGCGAACTCTCCTCCACCTCCAATCCCTGCCTCTAGCTGATGAGGCTCATCCTCTACACCCTCTATCGCTCTACCACCACCACGTCTGCCACGTCCTCGACCCCGGCCTCGAGCCATGTTCCTGTTAAAATATTATCCCACATCAATATGACATATAATACTACATAAAACTAGAATATAAATGCTATATGCCATAGAGATGTCGCGTTGGACTCACTACCCAACTTCTAAGCATAGTTGTTATCCGATGTGGATTCAACTAAATTACTAGTTCACCCTAATCACAGTGCTCACAGTTCGTTTCAAAACCAAACTTCTCTGATACCACCAAATGAGACGTCCCGACGTCCCATTAAAGAAAATCCAAAATATTAAGACCGAATTTCGTTATTTTCGTTAAACAAGTATATTAAAATAGCAGAAAATTTAAAACTTAAAATTATAAACACATATGTAAGCATACATACAGTACATAACTATAAATATATACATACATGCCAGTACTGCTGTCGAGGGATTCCCCTCTGTAGGATCCCGATATATACACAAGCTGGTGACATCAACAAAATACATCAAAAGCCAAAAGGAAAAGCCTCACTGAAGCACTCCACACCCCGTCCTCTCTAAAAAATACAGTAAAACCTCACTACTACCTATACTGATGGCACTTGCCCGAGCCATCATACACTACCACCCTCGTCTACATCCTGAGGTCCGGCTGACTGGGACACTCCTCCGCTATCGCTGGACGAACTTCTGGCCGGCTGCCCCTGAAACCTCTGCCTGTAGAGTCTGCTATCCCGAGGATGTAGTCATCTAGAAGATACCCGCGAAGACTCAAACGGTAGCCCAAACCTCTGAAGGTGCGGGTACCTCGGGAAGGGGTGCTAGGTCCTGAGCGGGGACAACTAGTAGGTCCTGAGTGGGGGCAACTGGGTCCTCCTCCAGAATAGGTGCCAACTCGGGCTCCGGCGCTGGTACGGGTGCAGGTGCGGGTGCAAACCCGGGTACCAAGGCATTAAGAGGTACTATGAAGGGTACAGGGGCCATTCCGAACAGAGGCGGCATCAGTGGTACGTGTCCATCTGGCTGTCCTTTCGGAAACGGGAAGGTCGTGCCGAAACGTGCCAACAAATCCGATTGGCGCTCCCTCCCCAAGCCCCGTAGTGATGGACACAGGACCCGTATATACCGCGAAACGAGTGACCGAGTCCACAAGCCACTCGTGCGGGCCTCAGCACTCTACCTCAGGTCCCCGAGAGGGGGAACTCTAGATCCTGGGTCATCCATGGGTGGTCCCAGTGTACCATCTGCTCTATCGGAGTCTGAAGTACAAAACATATATATACACAACACACAACAAAATAAAAGGGGATAAGAAGCCATATAGCATCAAACGTGGAAAGGGTTTAGCCACATTTAATTAAATAACGGCACACTAGACATACGTCTCCATAGTATGGGTGTATATATATATATATAACACAATCATCCTCAATCCACATCTTGGATCTTTCCTCTACCCTTCATCATGATGCAATGCAAATGCTGTATGAATAATCTCCTCAGGTATCGGCCATATCCGGATATCACATCAATATAATCGACGCGTCTCAGTGTCCCCGGTGCACACCCTCGTCCACGGATGGAGGGTTCCCACCCAAAGCAATGGAACTATAGCTACACAACCTTGTGGACACCTCTGGACCACAATCCAAGATGCTTATGCAATGCTTGAACTATAGCCGCGACTAAAATGAAATCATCTCTGGACGGTCCGCCGTTAGCCTATCCCCGGGAACTCTCCCTCCGAGGCATAGACCCCACTCGACCATGTTTCAGGTCCACTCGACCATGTTTCAGGTCCCTCATATCACAGACCATGTTTCAGGTCACCCCCTAGTGCCCTAACCACTCATCATAATCTCATAGATAACCTCAAAATAGTCTCATCTCATCAATCTCATCCCCATGTCACGATAATCATCTCGGTTAGGCACTGCTATCACATATCATATGCAATCCCCAATACATCCTCATGTCTCAACATAACTTGTAACTTACTCAACCTCTAAGCGCAATCATAACACTCATCATATCATCACAATCAACGTCATGTTATCCAAAATCATCATCATATATCATCATGTCATAATATCATTTTCAAATAATAAATACCAAAATATAATAATAATAATAACAATAATAATAATAATAATAATAATAATAAGTATAAACACTTTCAAAATTAATTACAACACTCATGATATCATACATCAAGTACCAAGTTCAAATCAACCAGTCAAACATGCAATCATCACATAATAAAAATAATATATATATATATATATATATATATATATATATATATATATATATATATATAGCGTAAAGACGATAAACGAACAATTTCTATATCATCATCGGTACCATTGAGTAGTCCCCAATGTGATATAGACATTGTCCGTTACTCGCTCTCATGTAGGGTTTGGGTCGCCCTACGCCATTATCTAATTAAATGTAACCGCACCGTTTCCGATGTTAAATAGTTTATTTCCCCCACCTGGAGAGTCGTACGATGCTCGAAACGAAGCAAAACAAGACTTCCTCCCACTTTCTCAATTCTGCCCTACACGATTCTCGGGTCTCGGAGCTTTTAAAAATTCACCTAAGCTTCACATTGCGAAGCACACGTTACTAGGAGTTCATATTCGAAAACGGAATTGAATTCCGACAAACGAAATGAAAGATATTACGAGAAACATAAAGAACGTAGTTTCGACATAAAAGAGGTTGATTTACCTTCAGTTTTTGAAGAAACGGAGAAGAGAAGAATGAAGGTATCGTCACTACGATCACAACCACGTACTCCAATTTGTGACGGGACAAATGAAACTCTCAAACTCTTAGCTAGAAGCTCTTCTCTCTCTAAAACCTGTTTCTCTCTCTCTAAGACTCCCCTCTCTGTTTGAGTTTTCTCTCAACTCACTACTCTCTGCTCTTTCCCGTGTCACTTAAGCCATTTTATTTTGATGAAATTCACGCTAGCGCTCGAGCGTTGGAAACCTAGCGCTAGAGCGTTCCAACGCTGGAGCGTTGGCTTTTCCACGCTCGAGCGTTGGAGGGTTGGTGGACCACCGCGCCATGCAACCAATCCGGAGCTACCACGTAAGCCCTGATTGACATGTGGAAGTCAAAGCATGGCCCTTGTCTGTTGACTTCGGCGCTTGAGGGTGGATACTCCCATGCTCGAGCGTTGACTTCTGGTAAAAAGTCAACTCTTTGCATTCAGGGTCCGTTCGACGTCCGATTGTGCTCAAGTTTGATATATAGGCTCATTAGGACCTAATAAACAACCTAAAACCATAAAAAAGGCTTAATCTCATCTCTAACTCCAAAATTCCTATTTCACATTCAGACGTCTCAAAGACGGTAACCAGGAAACCCTAATTGGTCTCCATGCCTCAAACTCACCCGAAAAAGCCGCGTACTTAACAAGCAAGGGTTTCTAAACCTCAAACAACATCTCAACTATGTATTCTAAGTCCTAACCCTGAACCTCATACGTAAATCACACATAAAATCACGGATGTTACACGAGCCATTAGTCTAACCTGGTAAATAACTAGTCTAATATAGGATTGCTAGATGAGCCGCTAATCTATCCGGTTGATATAACTAGTCCAATACATAGCAAGCAAAGACTTGTAGTCCACCCAATAAAAGATTAGATGATATGATAAGTATTGTAACCGATAAAAGTTAGACGATCCACTAACTAGACTACCAGGTTGAAACCTTGAGGACTTTTTGATTAGACTACCATGTTGCTAGTTCAAAGTCAAAACTTGCACGCCCAAAGACGTATACCTCACAACTCGTCTAGTCAGCACTTTTTTTTTTCAAATGATTGTCTATTTAATTCGTTAGCTTCTATGTCTTTACCATGGTTATTCAATTGTTTATGCCTTTGTTTCTTGGTAAGAGAAACATAGTACCATCTTTTACACTGATGCTTTTAACTATGACACAAGCTGCTGCAAAAGTTGACTCAGTATAGAGAAGGAAAGACAAAAGGTAACTTTCGGGTACAATACAGAAGTGATAGTACTACTTTGAGCCTTTATAATAACCAAGAGCCCTTTTTTTAACATCACATATCAAGTTATTAGACTCAATGGATCTCATCATTAAATATTATCTCTAAACGGATACATCTTGAAGACCGTTGAAGAAACAAGAGCTGAGAATGCTCTTCATCTATAAATACTGGACGACCTTGGTAAAGAATAGAATGAAGCTCTAAAATTTCAAAATGTTGAAACTCTGTCAAAACCTATCGTAAATTTATTCTTTGTAATCACATCCGATCTCAAACCTTCTTATCTCACACATAGTGAGTTCTTAGATCAAATCTTTTTTTTCTTTTAAGTTAGAGAAAGCCTGAAGAGGCTTGACTGTAAAAGAATACTTGAGTGCCTAGAGAGGTGTTGAATACTTGAGTGATTATAAGTTTAAAGAGGCAAGCGTAAAAGAATATTTGTAAGCTATTGAATTATAGTGAAGAAAACCTCTAAGTAGAAGGGGCTGGACGTTGCTCTTGGTTGGAAAAGAGTGAAGAAAACATTTTATCCTATCCGTCCATATCCTATCCTGACAACCAAGCAAACCCTAACTTCCTAGGCTCTTCGTTCCCTACAAAATAATATGTCTGCACGCTATGAAATAGAGATTAAATAATTAAAATTCTAAAAACATCTTTAAACAGTGACAACGATCACTAGTATTTGTTAATGATATTTAAGTATTGCATGAATTTGGAAAATAATCTAAACTTTTAATTTAGTTTAGTGCACAGACCAAATATAATGTCTTCTCTATCATTTTCCTCTGTCACTTACAGTTTGGCTCCCCGACATTTTTGCTTATGCTTCTTTTGGTATACTTTTTTCTGCATTTGCTCTTAAAAATTGGACATAAATATGCATTTTTACTTTTTACACAATAAGCATCCACGCCACTAAAACATGCATGGCAGACGACAGGGATAAAATTATTATTGATTGAATGTGTAGCGATTGATTTAAAAATTTTATAAGCATAAGAACCAAATAAAAAATGTGTCACATATATGGACTAAATTTTAGGTTTAACCTTACACAATAAGCGTCCAGGTGGGTCTCCATTTGCCACATAGAACAGTTAGTGACATCGTTGGAAACTTGGCTACCGACACAAACGAAATTGCTAATGATTGCACATGTACTTGGCTGAAGACACAAAGGAATATTTTTGCTACTGCTTCTTTTGGTATACTTTCTTTTCTGCATTTGTTCTTAAAAATTGGACATAAATAGGCATTTTTACTTTTTACACAATAAGCATCCACACCACTAAAAACATGGCAGACGATAGGGATAAAATTACTATTGATTGAATGCGTACCCATTGATTTAAAAATTGTAGAGGTATAAGAACCAAATAAAAAATGTGTGTCATATGACACCCTACCCGCATATTACAATAGCATAAAGATAAAGATATAAACATAAAACATACGTCCTTTATAAAAAGGTTCATGGGTAGAAAGGTTCCACATGAACTTGTTCAACAAAACGCGGAAAGAAAAACCAAGTTTAAAAGAAAATAAAACATAGATCCAAAATCATAACAAAGCGTAAACAAAGACCCAACCCCGATGTCACATACAGAGATGGTATAACCGTCCGGGAATAAAATCCTCAGTATACAAACCAATCTAAACAAATTGAAACAACTAAACTATAAATCCTAGCTAAAGAGTCGCGGCTCCTCAGAGTCACTCGTCTCCTGACTGCTCATCATCCTCTGCATAAAATGATACATGCCAAACAAGAAACAAAGAAATGGGGAGTAAGAAAACATATAATCACAATGGCATGGAAATAGGAAGTAAGATGAACATACATCATGGCATAGCAATATAGTAACATATACATATAGGCATCATATACATGTATAAGCAAACAAATCGACCAACGTATGCTATGTGGTGCAACTCTACTCCGCTACTCCATTATACATGTGGATCCAAACTATCTCAGGAAGGCAAATATGAGTTACATTTCCGCATTGGCTATAAAGGTATCAACACCAATAATTCACCAATCCATTGGTGAACCCTTTGGACAACCGACACACCTTACTCTCGGATGCGTCACCACGAGGGGCCACGTGATGTTTTGGCTTCAACGACTCAAGAGGGGAGGTGAATTGAGTTTTCTTAAAATCTTTCCCTCTTAAAAATTCTTTTCAAATCTTTTCAAATCAGAGTTGTCGGATTTGTGGCCTTAGGATCCTTTATAAAAACAGTGAAGGGCTTTTTATGAAATCTTGAATATAAGGTGATGAGGATAAGAAAGATTTATTCAGAATTAATAGGTCACAGAATAGGTTCAGGTTCAAAACTCAATAATAACAAAATACAGAAACTGATTAAGCCTTTAAAGATTAAGAGCAAGTTATGCAAGTTTCAGATACAAGCATTAACAATCAAGAACAAACCTGCACGTTTCAGTTTCAGTTTTAGTTCAGTTTCAGCAATCAAGAATGGTTTTGATCAACTCAGTTTTTAACGCAGATAACACAGACTTGATTACAATCAGACTCAGATTTCAATACAATTTATACAGATCAAGAACATAAATTATATTGAACTTTAAACATCAAAATCACAGGTTCTTGAACATAAACTGAAAGTAAATGAGTTTGAGTTTAGAGATACCACTCAACCAGATTTATCCTGGTTCAGTCACCACCACCGTGACCTACATCCAGTCCCCACTCCACCTGTGGGTTTTCACACACTAACACAACAAGCTTTAGCCAGGTAGCTTGAAAAACCTTTACACCACAGAGCACTCCTTCACCTCGAGATACCATACTCTTGTGAAGAGCCTCAATGTTCTTCCTTAGGGATACCTCACCCTAATCACTCAGAGAGACTCCCTCTCTCTTTACAATCATATAAAACGAAAAATTGATTCCTAACTCTTAATAGTCAGATAAACAAATTGAAGCACTTATGAGTATTGAAACACTCTTTTCACAATAAGCTCAAGAAACAAGATGAATGATTTTCACAATTGATTTCGTATAAAATTTCTGATCTGGTTGTGATTTTTTGTTGTGATAAAAGTGTTCCTTTGATCCCTCTTTATATAGAAAACAAGTTATAGTCGTTGGGATCAATCAAAACAGATTTGGGTTTTATATCGGAATCCGTTTTCTTGATTCTGGTTCTTGAAATAAGATTTCTACATTGGCGTCGTCTTCAATCCTCAGGGCTCGTAGTTGATAGTAGATGAGCTCCATATGTCACTTCATTGGACGGAGCTTCTTATTAAGCACTTAGCAAGTCCAAAGACTTGTGTGGACGAGTGCTTCTGTCACTTTAGTGGGCGAGCACTTCTGTCACTTTAGTGGATGAGCGCTTGTATCACTTTAGTGGATGAGCGCTTCTGTCACTTTAGTGGACGAGCAAAGTGTATGAGCACTTCTGTCACTTTAGTGGATGAGCGCTTGTATCACTTTAGTGGACGAGCACTTCTGTCACTTGTGTTGGACGAGCGCTTCTATCACTTGTGTTGGACGAGCGCTTCTATTACTTTAGTGGATGAGCACTTCTTATTTCCAAAAATCATTTTCATTAACGAAAATTTATTCCTTTTAATGCAGGTTATGAAAATTGATTTTCTTCATGCATCTTTTTAGTTGAGCTATCTTGTGACTAAGAGATTTATTTCTCTTGCAAATCATCTAAGACTTAAATCTAAAATTCTCCTTTAAGCTTGGTCTTGATGATCCTTTGATCTTTGACTTTGCTCTTTTGATTCCTCCGTGTAGCTCTTTTGATTTCTTCAAGTTCTTCCTTGAATATTTTCCTTGAATTGATTAATGAACTTGTTGATCACTGCTTGATACCTGTCTTTGCAATTTGACACTAAAACACCTGCATACACATTAAATTGTATTTGTCATATATCAAAATCTCTAAGTCATTGAGTCTAACACCACGGTCCACCATACCTTGGGTGAACTTACCGCAGATGGCCAGATCACCGTATTCTTGGGCGACCTCCCCTATGTTGAACTTCCTCCACTACAACTCAAATGCGTGATGCATGAGCACAACAACAAACAAATGACAACCGCCACCTCCGCTTAGGCCAAAAAGCACCCAAGTTCATCACCATCAACATCAACACCTTAGACCCAATGGAGTCAAAGCCCCCTTGGGAAAAAAGCACCAAGGTACAACTTATCAACACCTCGACCGAAAAGCATCGAGGCCACTTTGGCTAAAAAGCACCAAAGCCCATTAACGTGCTGTAACCCATTGGGTACCGACTTAACCAACTTATCATCTTTAAACGTCTTAATTAATCTTTAATTAAGTTATCTAACCTTCATCATTTGATTAGTGTATTATCATGATGTCATTGGGGACAATTGGGTTTTAAACCCCTTTAAAACATTAATCTCGGATTCTGTTCAGGAGGGGGAGCACGGGCGTGCTTCCCAGTAAGTGAAGCACGGGCTTGCTTCCCTGTAAGTGAAGCACGGTCGTGCTTCTATTTATGCACGGATGTGCTACGGTGCACGATCGTGCTCTTCTTCTGCATGGCCGATCTTAAAGTGCGGCCTCCGTGCTCCATGTTCAGCACGACCGTGCTCCTGGACTAACCGTACTATTCTGGGTAGATTTCTTACTAAGTTCATAAGTTCATTTAACCAAAATCACCTAAAACACTCTTAGATCATTCCTAATGTTTTTGACTAAACCATTTGGCATTCAATCTCACTTTACACTAACAGTTCATATTTTATGAGAATTTTAGGGCGTTAAATCCTTTAATCATCGTGTTACCCTAATTTAACCAATTAAGGGTTTATTAACATTAACATCATCAACCAACACTCATTCAACCAACAGGGTATATAACATACCAATTCAACCAACAACACATGGCATAAACATTCATACCAATTTAACCAATGAACATGGCATTATCATAACAATGAGGCATACATAATTGGTATACCAAATAATCAAATCAACATATCAACAAACACATAATAGGCATTTATCACACTTAGGCATGTTAAAAGACAACATTTATCACACAACAACTATGGGGTCATGAGAACCCCTCATCTTACACTACCCCCTTGCCTAATGATTATACTATCCTTCTCCCCATACCTAGTATGAAGATTCCACAACAAAGCACCAAACGGTAAACCAGTTACGTTCCGTTAAGCGGCTCAGTCAACCTCTAAGCCTTGGCCAAACCAAAATGTTAACCAATTAGTTCCCAATTCATATAAACAAGAAAGGAAACCAAAAAGTGAAAAACCATTACCTACACAACTGGCACAAACGAACAAGAACTTCCCAAAGGTCTCCAAAACTCAAAGATAGCGATGGGTTTAGAGAAAATAGGGAAAAGACAAGGTGTAGCCGCACTAGGATGGCTTCTATACCAAAATAGGGTTTCTAAAACAAGACCCTTGTTTACTGTGCATATATATAGCCTGCAGCTCGAAGCATGGTCGTGCACCCCACAAAGCACGGTTGTGCTGGACTTAGGGTCTTCGAGACGTGGTCCGCACTCATGCACGGTCTTGCTCCCTAACAGGCACGGCCGTGCTTGTGACTGTGACACCCTTCTACCCCGCATGTTAATATAAAACATTTACTTAAAAGAGGTAATTATAAAACATGCATTTATTTGAAGAAAATAAAAACTTGGATAAAAAGGTTTCACATCTCAACAAAAACAACGTGGAAATAACAATTTTAAAACAGTAAAACATAAACAAGACAGATAAAGAAAAACCCAACGCCGATGTCACATACAGAGCTAGTATAACCAAAATCTGGATACATCACGGAAACAAACTAAACAACTAACAAAACTAACAACTATAACTCAACATTCTAACTAGAGTCGCGGCTCCTCAGAGTCACTCCTGCGCTGGCTGCTCACCGTCCTCAGCATAAGGAAATACATGCAACAACAGAAACAGGAAAACAGGGAGTAAGAAATCGTTAAAACACAACGGCATAGGAATAAGGAATAAGATGAACATACATCATAGCATGACATAGCAATATAACAACATACAATATTTATACATCATCATATAATACCATAACAACATGTTAATCATCCAACATATGCTATGCAGTGCAATGCAACCCTACTCCACTACTCCATCAATGCATGTGGATCCAACTAACTCAGGAAGTCAACTTCGGAGTTACATATCTGTATTGGCCAAAAAGCACCAACACCGGCAGTTCCCCAAACCATGGAGGAACCCCTTGGATAGCCGATGTATCATAACTGGATACGCCACCTCGGGGGCACACGGTTCACCAAACCATGGGTGAACCACCCGAGACTTGGGCCAAATCATCATAACTAGGACAACCTCCCCTATGTTGAACATCCCCCTCGACATTAACTCCAATGCTCTTTTCAAATGGTACAACAACAAACAAGGCAACCACCTCCTTTGCTTGGGCCTAAAAGCACCCAATACTTATCACCAACATCAACATTAACACCTTAGACCCACACCGTGGGGTCAAGGCCCCCTTGGCCAAAAATCACCAAGGTCCAACATAACAACATCTCGACTAAAAAGCATCGATAGCACTTTGGCCAAAAAGCACCAAAGCGTGACAACGTGCGGTAACCCATCGGGTACCGGCTTAACCAGCTTATCAGTCTTTGTTATCTTAATTAATCTTTAATTAAGTTATCTAACTTGTTATCATTTGATTAGCGTATTATTACATCATCTGGGGATAATTGGTGTAAACACCCCTTTAATTCATTAATCTTAAGTTCTGACCAATAGGGGGAAGCACGGGCGTACTAAACCCCCAGCAGGGTCGTGCTGCCACTTAAGTGGAGCACGGTCCTGCTCACTGTCCTGCACGGCCGTGCTCAATGCGAGGCCTGTTTTCCAGAATTTAACTGGGAGCGCGGTCGTGCTCCCTGTTCAGCACGATCATGCTCCTGGGTAGGGCTATATTGTTCTGGGCAGAATTTAACATGTTCTTAGAGTTTAGGCTCCCTAATTCTCTCAAATCAGATCCTAGGGTCTTAACTAAAACATTCGACATGAAACTTCACCCCTCACTAACACAGTTCATGTCTTATGAAGCTTGGGGAATTAATCCCTTAATTCCTATGTTAACTAAGAGTCCTAACTAAGTCAATTAGAGTCTTATTAACATATTCAACATAACGGTAACATCATCATCAACAACATATCCAGTCAATGTGATCAACATAATCCTTGTCATAACAACAACATTCATAATCATGGGTATTCATACCAATTCAACCCAAACTCATGGCATAAGAAAATTCAATATGTATACCACATCACGAACAACTCAACAATTATAACAAATAGGCATACCAATTAATCCAATTAAACATATAAATATTTCAGTCATACAACCAGGCAGATCATGGCATCAATACATTATAACGACAATAAACAGGGCTATGAGAACCCCTCATCTTATGCTACTCCCTAGAATAGTGTATACACTATTATTCTTCCATACCTGGTACGAGGTTCACGTTTCAAAAGAATAAAGAAGATCCACTAGGGTCCCGATCCACTAGTGCTTGTCTACGACCTCAAGGACGCCAAAGAGACACTTTAGTTCAACTCTAAGATCAAGAAATCAAAAGGAAGAGATCAAGAACTTGAAAGAAAGAACACAAGGGACAAGGTGCAAGAATTTTACCTTTTCTAAAGTCCCAAATAGCAAGCACAACGAACCCCTATTCGTAGCGATGTTCTCCTATCAAGAAGCAATGAAGAACGGTACAGGAATGGGTTCCCTAGAGAGAATTTTAGAGAGAAAAACCATAAGGATTCAAAGAGGAAGGAGGGAGGCAGTTTTCTGAGTGTTGGGGTCGTGTAAACTAGGTTTAGGTCGAGTCTAATGGTATATATATGAGTTTGGGTCATAACGGGTTCCTATTTCAGTCCAAACTGTATATAGTTTGGTATTTTTACTATAACTTGAGCTACAAGTTTCCGATTGAGGTGTTATTGGTGTCTTTAGAAAGATCAGAAAAATATCTACAAATTAATGTCTGATGATTGAATCCTAAATCGGACTCTAAGATGGTCAAAAGTTCGATGGAAGGTTAGCGACAGATTTGGTAGTTATTCCTAGATAGGATCCTTAAGAGATTATGATAAGGTCTTAAGATATAAACAAAAATAGGATGATTCTATATTGATAAGGACTCAAATCTGATTGGTTGAGGGGCTAAAATCTAAGAATAACACTATCTCTATTTAAATACTAAATCACACGATATCTTATCACATCATTCTTAATCGCTTATTATTAATAAAATCACGTATCATATATTAACATATAAAATCAAACATTAAGAGACACAATCTCATATTAATGCAAATAATCATATATTAATATACATACTATCATATGCAATAATATATACACATATATATAAATATCAAACATATGTGCCAGAACTAACACATATAAACATAAGGGTGAATCTTGATGTGTTACAGTGACTCCAGTGGTCACAAGACACGTGGCCAAGCACGAGCGTGCTGGATATAAGCACGGTTGTGCTTATGTTCCAAAAAGGGACTTTTAAGCTGAAAATCTCACTTAGCCCTTAACCAACAACTCTAAGCTAACACTTAAAGCTTAAACAACCAAACAAACATACAAGAAGCACTTAGCGAAAAGCGGGGTGTTACATGTCACATATATGGAATAAATTTTTAGTTTAACCTTACACAATACGTCCACATGGGTCTCCATTTGTCACACAGAATAGTTAGTGACATCGTTAGAAACTTGGCTGACGACACAAACGAAATTACTAACGATTGCACATGTAGGAATCGAATTACAAACCTTTTAGGTATAAGGTTAAAAACATGTGTCACGTATAGGGACCAACTATGTAGTTTAACCTAACAAAAATGAACACTGGAAAGCCAAAATCTAATTCCAATGATAAGGCCAACGTAACTAATTAAAAATGACTTTTCATTTTTTTAGGGTAAGGCGATCGAAAGAAAAGTTTATGGAAAAAGAAAACTACAACAAACTAAAACAAACGACATGAAATTTCTTTAAAATAAAAAATGATATGCCTGTTTGGTGCACACAGAAGGTAAAGATTTATAACATAAAACTTTAAAAGACAAGATATTGTTTTTAAAAATATATAAACATTATGATAAACAGGTCACTGGATAAAAATGGACCCATTTGGATCTTCAAAACATCATCATGAACATAACACATAAAAACATCAAATAATATACATACATACATATATATATATATATATATAAGCTTTGCGTGTGGCTCAATCTAAACTTAATTAGGTAACTCTTGGATGCCAATATTGGCCATCTTGAAATGCTATACACGCACGCACGCACGCGCACACACACGCACACGCATATATATAGCACAGAACCACATTTGATTCCTCCAACCTGACCAATGCCTCTTTTTCCATTTGTGTGCCACATAGTTAAAACTAAGGGTGGTAAATGGACGGATCGAATAAATTTTTATTTGGATCTTAACGGATGGATTAAAAACAATCCATTAATCCATTATAATCCATTAAAAATTCATTAAAAAAAATCCAATCCATCCATGATCCATTAAATAAAATCCATCCGATCTATCCATTAACAACTTTTCATGGATGGATATCCAATCCATCCACTAAAATTTATTTTAAGAAATTAAATAATTTTATATCTCTTTTATCCATCCATAAAATATTTTTAGAAATAAAATAATTTGTAAAAAAATTAAAATATTATCTCTATCTCACCATCGCTCTCCTCTTTCTTTCTCTCTCTACCCTTTCTCTCTCTCCCTTTTTTCCTACTCTCTCTATCTTTACTCTCTCTCCACTGTATCTCACGACCATTTTGTATCACGGCCATTTTTCTATTATTATATGGGAGTTATTGATTATGTGCATCTACAGAGGTTGTTTTGCCACAACGTTCAATGACATTGTTTTACGAAACTTGTTACAACTTTCTGTGCTTTCAATTAGTTAATATTTTTTTTTTAAGTTTCTCGGCAAAAAAAAGGCAACGAAAAAAGAAAACGTACGTGATAACGTGGACTACAACGGATGCTTGAGAACAATTAATTAGTTAATACTTAATGTAACAAAAAAAGAAAAAAATGCAGATAAATAAAATAAAAAATAGTGAAGAAAAAATAATAGGGAACGGAAGAGAAAATAAGATGGAGTGTTTTTTTTTTTGGTTACAAATGGAGGTTTTTTTTATTTGGTGAAAAATAATATGAAAAAAATAAATTGGTTTTGTAATGGATAAAAGTTTATCCATTACATTTTTGATTGTTGGTCCAATGGATTTTAAAAAATATTGGATGGATCATAAACCATCCACTAAAAAAATAAACCAATCCATCCAATCCATTTATATTATTTTTTTACAAATAGATGGATTGGATGGATTTTCTCATGGATGGACTGGATGGATGGTGGACAAATGGATCAATTTGACACCCCTAGTTAAAACATGACTTTTTCAAAGGCTTATTATGTCGATTAAACATGTAGGGACCGATTCATAAATTTTTATGTATATGGACTAAATAAAAAATGCACTCCTCAAATATGGTCCAAAATTTTAATTTAACATTACACAATAAACATCCACGTGGGTCTCTGTTTTGCCACGTAGGATCGTTAATGATGCCATTAGAAATTTGGCTAATGGCAGGAATGAAATTGCTAACGATGAATTGCACATGTGGGATTGAATTACAAATTTTTTAGATATGGAGACAAGTCAAAATAAGTACTATGTATACTAAGTACTATGTATAGATGGGTGGTAGGGCTTGAAAATGGTTTACAGAAAAAGAAAGTTACAATAAACTAAAAAGAAAACACCTAAGATGTCCTTAAAATAAAAATAATATGTCAATTCAATGCACGCAAGGTAAAGATTTATGACATAACACTTTAAAAGATAATATATTGATTTTAAAAAAATATAAACATTACGATAAAAAAATTTCCTAGAGAAAACTGGACCCATTTTGGTCTTTCAAGTATCATCTAGAACACAACATATAAAAACATCAAATTAAAAAAAAAAAACTATATTTTCATTCTTGTTCTACCTTGTGGTTCGAGCTAAACTTAATTAGCTAACTCTTGGAGGCCAATATTAACCATCTTAAAGTCAGATATATGTAGCGCATAAATGCATTTAATTCCTCCAACCTAACCATTGCATCCTTTTCCATTTGTGTGGCGAAATAGTAAAACATGACTTTCTCATATGCTTATAGTATCTTTTTTTATTTTACAAAACTTTTTGTTTTTCTCCTCTCTTACCATTTGTTTGCTCATGCACTACCCGACACTACTCAACCACATAACTCTCATGTTTTATTTAGTCAAATTCACCCAACCCTTCAAGCTCAACTTGATGGCACACCTGAAATGGGGCATAATAATTTCCCTCACACTCTTCCAAATTCAAAGGTCAACACATCCCTCAGACATCAAAATATGGAGGTCAATCAAGCCCTCATAGCCTAACAATAAAAGATACAAGTGAGATGTCAAATTTTGAACAAGCATCAAAATTTCGAGGTCCATCAGGCCCTGATACTTAAACATTTTGGTTTCTATTTCTTTTTAATTTGGTTTCTCATTTTTAATAGTTTTTAATTATTTATTCTTTTTTTTTTTGTAATTTTTTTATCAACGTGGTCCTCTATCATAGTTTTGGAAGTGATAACATATCCCTAACATTAATGACCAGGGACAAATGTGGATTAGTTTTAAAAAATTAATATATTTACTTATTTTTTTATTTTGCATCCTTAAAAAATTAAAATTTGTCTCTTATTTTTTGCATAGTGAATTGGTTTTTTTTACCCTTGGACGTAGCTTTAACATTGAAACTAAATCACATTATATTTTTGTATTTTATATATTTTTATAGCCTAATTGAAATTTATGAATCCGTCACTGATGGTGATATACGGATATGATACAATGATGACATGACACAACTAGTGACTGACACATAATCACTTATATTAGAAAGATAAGAAAATCATTATGGGAGGACCATATAAATATACAATTTATAATTTGAGGGGGAAAAAAATAGTAGAAAACCAAATTAAATAGTAGAGATAAAAGACTAAATATAAATTTAAAATATTATGATTTTGACATGTTTTGTTACTACGTTTATAAGGTAATTGTTAACAAAATGAGATTATAATTTTAAAACTTAATTATGGTGTATATATATATATTCCTAAGGTATGACACTCACAATGAATAGTTGAACATTTCATTGGCTATTTGTTCTCTAAAGCCAAAGAATTGAAGATACTGGTGAGATTTTAATTTTGAAATAGGAATTAGATTACCACACTTTTGTTTATAAAAATCCATAAAATAATTTCTTATCTATTTATATAAAATCTTTCTATGATTTAGTTTTATGTGATTTTTAATTTTGAGTAAAAATGGCTAAATAAAATTTGATTTGTGATACGAGAGATACTGTTAGATCTAAGACGACCGGATGGCTTGTATGTTCTAGCATCACCCTTGAGAGTGGGAATATTGCATTTCAAATTATTTATTGATGCCAAAATTAGTAATGAGTGTGGATGATAAATAGTTTGAAATGTTAATTACATTTGCACATCCATTAGTATAGATAGTTAGAAGTTTTTGCCGAGTCTACATGAAAATAATCTAATATGAACTTTATTTTATGCACACTAAAATAGGTTTGACTTTTCTGTACTTTTTTGTTTGGGAAAATAGGTAGAGAGTGTTGGAATTTGTTTTTTATCTTAAAAAAATTAATGTGTGTGTGACATTATTATAATATAGTGGACAATGCAGTGTCTAGTGAATATAATTTTGAAGATGGTAACAATTTCAAACATTGGAATTTGAGGGATTCGAAGGTTGATGGCAGAACTGGATCATGGCACAATGGTTTCCCAAGCGCTCAAGCTTCAAAATTTGGAGGTCAGTTGTGTGTGTGTATCGAGATCTAAAGTATAATTGAGGTTTTAGATACAAATAATGAATCTTGATTTCAATTTTTTGTTGTTGTTGGCACCCCAGGTCGAAAAAACCGAGGTCCAAAACGAAAACCAGGATCAAAACCAGAACCAGAACCAATACCTGTAGAACTAGAACCAGATCTAGATCCAGAACCAGAACCATTACCATTACCAGAACCAGAACCAGCTCATGATATTGGAAATACAAAACCATGAATTCATATCCAACTACTTCCATTAGAAAACAGAGGAGTTGGCTAGCCATTCTTTGGATAGTCATATCTATCTATGTCTGCTGTATGCGCAAGAAAATTGGAATAATTTATATAGGTTTAAGGTTGTTATATGTTGCTTATTTGCATATGGGTTTAAGGTTGTTATATGTTGTTTATATTTATAGCCTATAGGCTATATGAAACTCTATATTAGGTTTACATATTTATGCTCAGCATAAATAAATTTTATCATTTTATTCCTTCAAATTTAAAATACTCAATTTTTTTTATTACCTTAAGTCGTTTCCATCAATTTAATATTAATAGAATTAGTTTTCTACCAATAATGGACCAAATTGTCCTTACTCGGGTTTATTGACCATACAAAGCTTCTTCAATATAGATCTTGTGTCAGAATTTCCAAAGCTTCTATAATTCCAATAAAGGATCTTCATATTAACAAGGGAAAAGAACCACCCTTTGATCGGGTATTATATATACCATTTGGACTTGCCTAGCCTTTTTTCCTCATTCTTTTCTTTTTGGATTTTGAAATCACAGGAATCAAAGTGTCTCACTCATCCACAATTCCATCATTTAGATACTTATAAGGATCTGAAATTCTTTGCCAGATTTAGAGTTATCAACATCCTCTTCTTCTTCTTCCACTCTATCACCCCAAAATCTTCCCACATTTTTCAAATCATTATACACTATTTGATTTATGATATTAGTTAGAGTAACAATAATGTCCAGTGTTCTGCTATTCTGATAAACAGATGGACTAGAAGAGGATCCATTCACTTGATTAGTTCGAGAATTTACATGATCTGCAAAAGTTTCAATTGGTGGAGAAATGACATAATTTGGAATTATAATATTCTCAAAACAAGAAATATTTACAAGTAGTATTTATAGACTGAAAGCAACCCTCAATATAGCCATCCCCATTGGCTAGAACTTCTAAATCCAAGCAACTACCCATGACTAATATAACACCCCGTTTTTCGTTAAGTGCTTCTATGTATGCTTGTTTGGTTGTTTAAGCTTTAAATCTTAGCTTAGAGTTGTTGGTTAAGGGCCAAGTGGGGTTTTAGCCTTAAAATCCCTTTCTGGTGCATGAGCACGATCATGCTTGGGATCGAGCACGTCTTGCTGATGCTGAGTTGAGCACGCCCGTGCTCAATAGGAAGCACAAACCTGCTCAGGTGTGAACCACGTCTTGGAGACGCTAAGTCGAGCATGACCGTGCTCGGGTCTGAAGTTATAAATCGAGAGCAGTCTTTGAGGGTTTATGAGTGTAAACCCTATTTTGGCACTTTAGGCATCTTTGGTGTGGTAGAAGCCTATTCCCCTTCCCTTCCCTTTGTGACACCCTCTACCCCACATGTTATAAAAGCATTAAATATAAAGATATAAATATAAACATACTTCCTTTATAAAAAGGTTCATGGGTAGAAAGGTCCAACATGAACTGTTGGAACCAAAGTGGTTTGGATTTGGTAATCTCTAAGTTTTGATGTTAACAAAAGGATTAAATTTACTTGGAAAACTGTTAGTTGAGATCTAATAAGTGAGTTTAGTTTATGAAGGAATATCCAAAATAATATAAGGTCTACAATGCTTGGACTCGTGCAAAGAATTACCCGTACAAAGGTTATTTAAACTGTTTATATTTTAATTGATAAGTAGACTGGTTTTCCTTAGTAGACGACGCTATAAATGAATACCTAAATAACTTGTTAGGTATAACAAATTCAAAAACTTGAAAATAAGCGCGTCCATTTTGTCACATCAGCAGACATATGCTATCATTGGAACTCAAGTATACATTCATAATGCCTAACTAAAATTCAGTAGACGTTCACAATACCTAAGGACTTAGGAAGTCCAAAGATTTCAGTGGACAAGTGCTTTTACCACATTAGTGGACGAGCGCTTCTACCACATTAGTGGACGAGCGCTTCTACCACATTAGTGGAGGAGCGCTTCTACTACATTAGTGGACGAACGCTTCTGCCACATTAGTAGACGAGCGCTTCTGCCACATCAGTGGACGAGCAGAATAAAACCTTGTGTAGACTCGTTCTTGAAACTAAGTAGACGGCTCTATATGTTTTATGTCTTTACTATCTTGAATGTGATTTAATGCAATCTGGTCCACAATGAATTTAGTTCAAATGATTGATATTTATTTCAAATGAATATTTGTTGTTTCCATTTGTCTTTATCCAATTTATTGTCTTGTTTCCTTGTGAGAAAGTTCATAGTACTATCAAGGAAATACAAAAAGCAAATAGTACAATTGGAATTGCAAAACGATCTGTACAATGACATCTTTATTGCTGACAAAAGTTGGGTTATACACAAAGGAGGAAAGAAAGTTTTTAAGGTACAACTGCTCAGAACAGTGAGCCTCCATTTTGTGATTTTCTGATAACCAAGGATACTTTTCAACATGACCAAAATCAAGCTATCAGTCTCAACGGATATCATGAATTTAATTCTATCTCTAAACGGGATTATTCAAAGTAACCGTTGAAGAATTACAAGAGAAGAAGTAGGTCACTATATAAGTAGAAGACCTCAGATACTGAAAAAATAACTTTTGCTAGCTAACAACTCCTGCCTATACAATATTTGTTAGAGCAAGCTCTTATTTATTCTTTAAAAAGGCAAAAGTCTGTAATCTCTTAGTTTTAATATTGTGAAAATATTCAATAGATCTCAAACTTTCATATCCCCACACTTAGTGAATTAAGTAGATCAAAGTTGTAAATTTCTTTGTTAGAGTTAGAGCATGAAGAGGCTTGATAGAGAAAGAATACTTGTAGCCTGAAGAGGTGTTGAATACTTGTTTGTAACCTATTTGGAGAAATAGTGGAGAAAATCCTTCAAGTCGAAGGGACTGGACGTAGCTCTTGGTTGGAAAAGAGTGAACCAGGATAAATCACCTGAGTGAATTTTCTATCCATTATCTCCTACAGTTTTATTTATTTTTACTAACTGTGGGATTTGATTTTGGTTTTGTTAATCTTTTAAAAAGGATTTCTTGTGTGCTTAATCTCTTTATCTTCTTCTTGCAAAAAGTTGTTGAAAAAAGGTTTTTGCGAAAATAATTAACAAACACAATTCAACCCCCCCCCCCCCCCCCTCTTGTATTTGCCTGTGCCAACTTCATGAACTAGTTCAACAAAACGAGGAAAGAAAAACCAAGTTGAAAAGAAATTAAAACATAGATCCAAAACCATAACAAAGCATAAACAAAGACCCAACTCCTATGTCATATACAGAGCTGGTATAACCGTTCCAAAACAAAATCCTCGAACTACAACTGAAACTAACATAAACTAAACAATTGAAAAATGGGAAATCCTAACTAAAGTCATGGCTCCTCGGAGTCACTCCTCAACAGGCTGCTCGCTCTGCATAAAACGATACATGCCATCAACAGAAACAGAAAATGAGGAGTAAGAAAACATATAAACACATCGGCATGGAGATAGGAAGCAAGATGAACATACAACATAGCATAGCAATATAACAACATATATCTATATATGGCATCAACACATATATTCAATCAACATGTTAACATCCAACATATGCTATGCAGTGCAACTCTATTCCGCAACTCTAGTATGCATGTGGATCCAAACTATCTCAGGAAGGCAACTTCAGAGTTACATATCCACATTGGCCAAAAAACACCAACGCCGGCAGTCCACCAAACCATGGGTGAACCCCTTGGATAGCCAACGCATCAAACCTTGGATGCATCATCACAGGGGGCCATGGTCAACCAAACCTTTGGTGAACCTACCTTGGGTGGCCAGATCGCCGTACTCTCGGACAACCTCCCCTATGTTGAACTTCCCCCAATTAAAAAATCCAATCCGTGATGCATGAACACAACAACAAACAAACAGGCAGTCACCACCTCTGCTTGGGCCAAAAAGCACCCAAGGTTATCACCATCAACGTGAACACCTTAGACCTATTGGGGAAAAGTTCCCCCTTGGCCAAAAAGAACCAAGGTACAAGTTGTCAACACCTCGACCAAAAAGCATCGATGCCACTTTGACCAAAAAGCACCAAAGCTCATCAACGTGTGGTAACCCATTGGGCACCGACTTAACCAACTTATCATCGTTCTTAATCAATCTTTAATTAAGTTATCTAACTATTCATCACTTGTTTGATGTATTATTTCACCCTCAAGGGATGATTGGGGTAAAACACCATTTAAAGCCTTTAATCATGGATTCTGCTAAGAAGGGGGAGCACGGGTGTGCTTACCCTATGCACGGGCGTGCTTCCCTGTAAGTGAAGCACGGGCGTGCTTCTGTTTATGCACGGCAGTGCTTGGATGCACGGTCGTGCTTCTACTTTGCACGGTCGTGCTTAATGCTGGACAGGCCGTACTGTTTTGGGCAGATTACTGGTTAGGTTCTTTAGCCAAAAACACCCTAAAAACTATGTTGATCCATTCCTAGTGTCATAGACTAAACCATTGGCACCAATCTCACTTTTACTAACAGTCTATGTTATATAAGAAATTTTGGGGAATTAAATCCTTTAATCATTGTTTAATAAGAGCCATATTTTAATCAATTAAGGGTTTATAAACATATTGGTTTCAAGCCACAAACATCAACCAACAGGTAAAACATACCAAGTCAACCAACAAACATGGAATAATATTCATACCAAAACAACCAATAAATCATGGCATTAAACATATTATTGGGCATAAATAACCGGCATACCAATTCAACCAAGAGGCATGTTATCAAACATATCATGGCATCAAGAATAGTTAGGCATAACTAAAAACATATCACTTAGCATATAAATAACAACAGGGTCATGGGAACCCCTCATCTTACGCTACCCCCTTGCCTAATGATTATACTATCCTTCTCCCCATATCTGGTATGAAGATCCCAACCAACGAAAGCATACCGACAACCCAAACGAAGAACCAACGCGTTTCCCTCGAGCAGCTTGACTAGTTTTCCAAGTCTAGGTCAAACAAAAGTTAACCAATTAGTTTCCCAAAATCTAAAACTAGAAAGGAAACCAAAGAGGGAAGAAACCGTTACCTATAACAACTGGAACAGACGAATAAATTCTCTCGAAAACTCCAAGAAAGCGATGGGTATAGAGAAAATAGGGAAAAGGAAATATGCAGCCTGACTAGGGTGGTTGATATGCCAAAATAGGGTTTTATAACGTAACCCTCAGTTTCAGTGCCAATATATATAAGCTACACTCGAAGCACGGTCGTGCACCCTTTAAGCACAATCGTACAGGACTTAGCGTCTGCGAGACGTGGTCCGCACTTGAGCACGTACGTGCATCCTAACAAGCACGACCGTACTTGTGATTCAACTGGTCACAAGACATGTGGCCAAGCATGGGCATGCTAGACATAAGAACGGCCGTGCTTATGTACCATAATGGGCTTTTTAAGCTGAAAATCCCACTTAGCCTTAGCCAACAACCCTAAGCTAAAATTTAAAGCTTAAACTACCAAACAAGCACACCAAGAAGCACTTAACGAAAAGCGGGGTGTTACAATTCCACCCCCTTATAAAAATTTCGTCCTAGAAATTTCTACTCACCTCGATTGAAAATGTGCGGGTATGCTTCCATCATCTTGCTCTCTAGCTCCCATGTAGCACTTTCCTCAGTAGCCCCACTCCAAATGACTTTGACCAAAGGAATACCCTTACCTCTTAGCTACTTCACCCTCCTATCCTTGACTCGAAGGGGTAATACCTCAAAAGTCAAGTTCTCTTTTAAATGGATCGCGTCGGGTACTATCACGTGACTAGGGTCATGGATATACTTTGAGTTTAGACATAAGAAAAACATTATGGAGGTTTGACAAGAACGGTGGTAAGTTTCCTTGCTTTCATCACTCTACCAACCCCAGTCGTTGGAGTAACTCTCAAGAACACATGATCACCTTCCTGGAATTCGAGCGCCTTCCTCCTTTTGTCATGGTAGCTCTTTTGCCTACTTTGTGTCACTCATATTTTCCTGAATCATCCTCACTTTTTCTGTTGTTTTTTGCACTATCTCAGGTCCTAGCACCATATTGTCACCAGGTTCATTCCATCACAAGGGTGTCCTACATCTCCTCCCAAAAAGAGCTTCATAAGGTGCCATTCCAATAATGAAATGGAAGCTGTTGTTGTAGGTGAACTCTATCAGGGGAAAGAACTTGTCCCAACTACCAGACAGTTCTAGCACACACGTTCTCAACAAGTCCTCTAAGGACTGGTTGGTCCTCTCAGACTGCCCATCAGTTTGTGGGTGGTACTCTGAACTTAGCCTAAGCTTTGTCCTTAAAGTATTTTGTAAACTATCCACGAACCTAGAGGTAAATCTAGAGTATCTATCTGACACAATGCTAGAGGGCACACCATGAAGCCTAACTATCTCTTTGATGTACAACCTGGCCATCTTCTCTAAAGGATATTCCATGTTCATAGGGATGAAATGGGCAGACTAAGTCAATCTATCCAAAACAAACCATATCTCATCACAACTAGCTGGAGTCCTAGGGAGTCCAGACACGAAATCCATAGAGATACTATCCCATTTCCATTATGGGATACTCAAGTTTGTAAGTTACCTGAAGGTTTTTGGTGTTCTATCTTGGCCTTTTGGCACACTAAGCATGCATACACAAACTCAGCCACATTCTTTTTCACCCTAGCCCATCAAAACATGCGCTTAAGATCCTGGTACATCTTGGTGGCACCTAGGTGCACAATCAAACCACTCATATGTCCTTCCTCAAGGATCAACTTCCTAAGCTCAAATACATCTGGTATGCAATCTCTATCCTTTAACCTCAAGATTCCATCACTTCCTTCCTTAAAGCTTAGGTCTCTACCCTGAGCAAGCAACTCTCTCTGATCTAAGAGAAACTTATCTAACTTTTGACCCTCTCTAATATGATCCATCAAGCTGTTGGTAAGCTTCAAGGTTCTAAGCCTAATACTCTTATGGGTAACTTCCCAAGCTAAACTAAGGTCTCGAAACTCCTTAATCAGATCCATCTCCCTAACCATCAAAGGGTAGACATGCAAGGTCTTCCTACTTAAGGCATTTGCCACCACATTGGCCTTTCCTGGGTGGTAGGTCAATTCAAAATCATAATCCTTAAGAAACTCCATCCACCTACGCTGCCTCATATTCAACTCCTTCTGGTCAAACAGATATTTCAAACTCTTATGATCACTAAAGACCTCAAACCTCGCTCCATAAAGGTAATGCCTCCAAATATTTAAGGCAAACACCACAACTCCTGACTCTAGGTCATGGGTAGGGTAGTTCTTCTCATGGGTTTTCAACTGCCTAGAAGTATAAGCCTACCTTACCATTCTGCATCAACACACCACCTAAACCTTGCTTAGAATCATTGCAGTAAACTACGAAAGGTTCACTAGGGTCTGGCAAAACTAACACTAGTGCTGATGTCAACATATCCTTTAAGGTTTGGAAACTCTCTTCACACTTAGAGTCCCACACAAATAACCGACCCTTCTTGGTGAGATGGGTTAAGGGTAAGGCTATGAAACCTTCTATAAACCCTGTAGTAGTACCTGCTAAACCCAAGAAACTCCTAATCTCAGTTTCTGACTTCAACGCTTCCCACTGGAGCACCGTCTCAACCTTAGTTGGGTCTACGACTATGCCACCCTTAGAGATGACATGTCCTAAGAAGCTCACCTCCTCTAACCAAAACTCACACATAGACAACTTAACATACAACTGCTTTTTCTTAATGGTCTGCAAGACAATCCTCAGGTGCTCCTCATGTTCCTCCTTGGTCTTGGAGTACACTAAGATGTCATCTATGAAAACCACCACAAACTTATCAAAGTAAGGGTGAAAGGTCTTGTTCATGTAGTCCATGAATACAATAGGAGCATTGGTCACACCAAAGGGCATAGCCAAGTACTCATAATGACCATAACGCGTCCTGAACACTGTCTGCGGGATGTCCTTGGACTTAACCAGAAATGAAGGAACCACGACCTCAAATCTATCTTAGAAAACATACAAGCTCCTATCAACTGGTCCATGAGATCATCAATCCTAGGGAGGGGATCACAGATTCTTAATGGTCACTTTGTTGAGCTGCCGATAGTTGACACACAAACTCATGCTGCCATCCTTCTTTTTCACCAACAACACTAGCGCTCCCCAACGGGATACGCTAGGCCTAATGAACTGCTTCTTCATCAGGTCCTTTATCTATTCATTCAACTTAGCTAGCTCTAGAGGAGACATTCTATAAGGTTCTATGGAGATTGTCCCGGTGCCAGACACTAAATCTATGGTAAACTCAACATCTCTCTCAGGAGGCAAGTTATAAACATCCCCCATAAACACTTCAGGAAATTCTAGCACAACAGGCACACTTCCAACATCAGGAGGGCTATCTACTTCCAGGGAAGATAGCATTATGTATATTTGGGCTTCGTCTCTCATCGAAGCTTTCACTTGGTTGGAAGAAAGAAAGGTTGGATCCTTAGACTCCGTAGGGGTCATAAGCTCCTCTAAAAGATGGCGGATTATTCCGCTGGAACTTGTCGAGACCCTGAAACTCTACCGGTCCACCATTGTTGTTGTTCTCAACCTGTCCTATTGAGTTGGCAAGGAGTGCTAACTCGCCAGCGGTTGCCTGATTGTTCCTGCCTTTACCTGCCACGACATACCACAGCCTGATAGGACATACCGCTTTCGATACCACTAAATGGGACACCTCACCGCATGTTATAAAAGCATTAAATATAAAGATATAAATATAAACATATGTCATTTATAAAAAGGTTCATGGGTAGAAAGGTCCCACACGAACTAGTTCAACAAAACACGGAAAGAAAAACCAAGTTTAAAAGAAATTAAAACATAGATCCAAAACCATAACAAAGCATAAACAAAGACCCAACCCCGATATCACATACGAGCTGGTATAACTTAGTTCAGGAATAAAATCCCCAGGAATACAAGCGAAACTAACATAAACTAAACAACTGAAGCGGGAAAGCCTAACTAAATTTGTGGCTACTCGGAGTCACTCCATAACAGGCTGCTCGTCGTCCTCTATATAAAACGATACATGCCAACAACAAAAACATAAAATGGGAAGTAAGAAAACATATAGACACATCAGCATGGAGATAGGAAGCAAGATGAAATACATCATAGCATAACAGTATAAC